>LQNS02278081.1:784740-796987 GCA_001587735.2 Parhyale hawaiensis
CGAAGAAATGTGTCAGAGTGGAAAAGCGCATTAATGCCGGGACGACGGGTGGTTCTGCAAACGTCATAAGCTTGCGTTCAAAACGGAAGCCGTTGCTTGTTGCACTGGTCTGTGTTGGTGACATCCTAAACGACGGTTTTGCATATGTTTTTCCTGCGGTGCTTTAAGCCACTTTCGATTGGGCACCGAAATTAGGCCTTCGAGGCTGGACTTGTTCGAAACTTCGGACAGAAGCATTGGCTGTGCAACTTTGAACAGCGCAGCGGGTGTGAGAACCAACGAGATGACTTTGAGCTGGCTGAGAACTACATGTTACAGAACAAAGTTACCTTACAGCAAAAAAGTTACTACATTTTTTTACGTGGTTTCTACCGAAGATTTATCCTATTCACTTACCTGAAGACTAGATGCATGACTTCGTAGACCAGTGTATTACGGCTCATGACCTCTTTGCAGTAAATCTTACCATCATTTATTGTCTTATGTAAGCAAATTATAAACATAACAACTACCGGGATTTTTTTTATCAACATTTATGGTTCCAATTTGTAAGAAACATACCAATTGCTTTAAAATAGCGCGGCACTTGTCAGTGCCACAGCAGAAGACACGGTGATGATACTTTATTTAAATATTGTATGCTCAGCTGATCAAATGGAAAATTTGACAAACGCCACATACTCTCACATATGGATGATCTCTTGTACGGTGGTGTTATGTACGCCACCCGTTGCACATACAGTACATAATTAAGTGCAGAACTCAATTTGTGACCAGCGAGAGGGGATGGGTGTAAGTTATCTCCACAGTACATGCAACCGTTAACAGCTCAACCTATCAACGGAAGCAAAACAACGCTAAGTGACTGGAAGAGTAAAGATTTGTTGTTTCAATTTCAGGTACAATCTTTTATTACTTTGAGATACGGGTCTTTTGTATCTTTTGCGTGCTTAGAAATTTTATGAAGCAATGCGCATCACACACCAACTAATTTCATTGTTTTACCCGAAAACAATCGTAGAATGATTGATTTTTATTGCTACAACTTTTACAGAGGTAGAAGGCTGCAAATATTACAGAGAAGGAGGTCAAAAAATATCTCTATCATATAATTCTTAAATTTACCCTACCGCTCTGGAACAAGGCACTTCCCATTTTAGCATTAGGCTACTACCGTTAGTACGTTAAGCACTTATATCTTGTATAGGGAGCAGTAACAGGAATGAGAGCGGTAGAACAATACATGTCGGTCATAGATATTACTGCTGCAGGTCGTCAGGAGTGTTCCAAATGGATTTTACCGTACAATAATTATTATCCGACGAGAGACTAAATACAAACTATTTTTACGTTAATAATGCATCAGTACCAACGGGAGCATGATATTCATGCCTGCACGTTTGCCAGTAGACCTTGCATGGTTTTCTTTGTAAAGTGAAGTAACCAAGTTTTAGAACTTCACGGGATCACGGTAATTCCCGGGATGTTTCTTTTCATTAATTACCGGGTTTGAAGACGCTTACCAATAACGATTGTATTGGCTGCGTATTATGTGGCACAGTGTTTTCCTCAAGAACACGTTTCCAACAAAAAGGTGCATGTTTGCAACTGCACAGTTGATGCATTGCGACACTAAGTATTGTTCAAGGACAAATTTTTCTAACTACAATGTGCACAAGTACGTGAATATTAACTGCAGCGGCTTCATAAGATTCGACAATGCGTATATTTCCAACAACATTGCGTATTTTTAACCATGCTAGTCACAGCTTCGCTAAACAAAGCAGTATATTTTTTTCGATGACACATGCATATATTGCCAAGGCGTGTGCGTCAGTAGGTACCTTAGTGACTTGGTAAACTAAGGCAAGCTATGCTGCAGGTCTCATGGGCGTACATTTCTAAAGTCTACGTGAATTTTTGTACCTAATATGCATCAAGTAAAGTGGGGCAAGGTGTAGGTACATCACGACTTAATATCCAGTAACATTGCATGTCTCTCTTATTTTATAGCTTGGCAAAGTAAGGCATTGCGTGCAGTTTATCCTATGGACTTCTCTTTGCAACAACTCCACACAACCGCAACATCTGAGCCAGCAGAATAATGGATTCGCTTAATCTTAGTCTATTTTTCTAACCTAATATTGTGCAAATTCAGAGGAGAAGCCTCGAAAAAAGTACAGAACTTTCATTCGCAGATGCACTTTGTATTTAGGCGACGCGGATGGCAGAGCTCGGCAAAGTCGCATTTTAAAACCCACCAAGTGAATATTCAATGAAGCAGCCACAACTTTAAAATCACTCTAATATAAGATGCTCTGCATGCTAGAACTCCTTCCATCAGACTTTATTCAATGTGTCTCTCTCATGCATCAACGAGCCACGGAAGCATCAGAGCGACGCACTGCATCAGTGCTTGGAAAGCCATCATGCATAAGTGATGCCCTTCAGCGTGTGAGCAGAGCATGTAGCTTTTTAACGAAACGTGTCTTTTGCATGACTCGGCCTCTCTGCCAAAAAATAAAACTGTAGCCGCTTTTACGGAGTTAAAGACGGTGGTTTCATTTACTAAAACAACATGTTTGGGATTCGTGATGAGATGCGGTTTAATGCTAAACTTTGTCTGAATTGCGAGAACCCTGATTGATTTGTAGTTCAATAAAATAAAATACTTTATAAGTGCATTGCCATGTCTTATTCTATGAAGTAAATGTCGCATGATGGGGCAAACGTAGGAATTTTAGAGCATCAATAGATACCAAATTAATGTGTTTTTATTTTTACGCTCGGGTATTATTGAAGTCATCTGAGATATGCAACCACTTAAACAGTTTGTGCAGTGCTCTTCCCGATTAGATGGCCTGCCAGTTGATTCTGAAACTATACTGCATGCAATGCTTCAACTCGGACTTGCACAAAGCTAACGGCAGGGAAAGTATTACTGCCTTTGCACCTTCAGCAGCCTTGAAATTTGATGGTAAACTCCCTAATTTACTTCTCCTTGCAGAATCACGTGTTCGTTCTAAAGGAAATACGTTAGTATAGTTTAAAAGATATGATTTTACAGTTCATTACGTTGGCTTCCATGTGAATTTAGCCTGCAAGATCAATTGCTCTTATGAAGCTCATTTGGCTGCACTTCCGTGTGTTGTGAAGGACCCTGCCTCAATGCCAGCATCATTTTTGTTTTTCTTCCTATTGAAAGTACTCTCCACCTCCTTGGCTTATTTCTTTGTTTCTAGTTTTATCTTGTGAATACTTAGAACTCCAATTAGGACTCTGAAGTGAAAGAAAGTTAATAATGCCAAGCTTGTAGTAGAACTTAAAATGCTGCTGTACAATTTTACCCTAAACTAATTAGATTTCATTCTCGAAGCAACGTGAATTATTAAGCTCTTTTTAAAGTCCTGCTTAGTGTAAGATCTTGTTCTCTGCTGAATCATATCATGTGGCTGTGATATTATATACTGGCACAGATTCAAATTACTCGCATAGTAAGTTTTTATTCCCTGGAATTTCATAATATTCTTCGTTTCTGGTCATTGTTACGCGCACTGCGGCTAACGTTAAAATGGCGTCTGTCTGCAGGTTTTTGCTCAGTGTGGAAAATCTGCGGCATAGATACAGTTCCATAATTTCTTACAGTCTCATTACAAAGTAAAAAAAAAGTGGCACCTGGTTGAATTTCTTTGTAGAGCGATTAAATTTCCTTTCGGGTTAACGATTTTCAGAGCTCGCCGCTCGCCCAAGTCTAATCAAAATATACGGAGTGTGGTGCTGACAAGACGGATTGCTGTGTAGAAATTCGCCTAGAGTTTATGGAAAATTTTAAACTTAGCTTAAGTTTCGGATTGATGGTTTTCGGAGGTTGTTCCTCGTCACTATGGCTGTGAGAAATTTTTTATTTTATTGGATCTAACCAACTATAGACCTGTCTCCCTAACCAGCCACGTAGTGAAGACGTTTGAAAGGGTGTTTAGGAAACACCTAGTACATCATTTAGAAAGCAATAACCTGCTTACATCAAATCAACATGGCTTTCGCCATAAACGTTCAATCACTTCGCAGCTGCTTGAGCATTATGACTATTCTCGACCTACTATGTCAAGGCAAAAATGTGGATGTAATATAATTAGATTTTGCCAAAGCATTTTATAAAGTAGACCTTGGAATACTACTACCAAAGTCTTCAACAAGGGCATCCGTGGAAAATGTCTTAGATGGATCGAAGCATTCCTGACACACCGAACCCAAAGCGTTATTTAAATAATAAAGTGTCCAAACGACAGCATGTACTCAGTGGATCTCCACCACAAGGCACCGTGCTTGGTCCAATACTCTTCCTCATCATGATAAATGATATGGGGCACCAATGCAAGTTTGCTGTTCCCTCATCGTTCGCGGATATTAGCATCGGTACAATCAATGGCGGACTAGATCAAACAAACATCTTTCAATGAACATCGATTAACAACATGACCTTCAACAAATCAAAGTTTGAACTTTAACGATACGAAGAAAACTTCTCCCTTACTGAATCTACTTCCTACACGACGAGAGATGGGAGCGAAATCGAGAAACAGCAAATTTTAAGTTATCTTGCGGTGAGAATACAAGATAATGCCACTTTTGTTACCATAGGCAAGAAGTGGAAAGGATGGGTGCTTCAAACGTTCTCTTCACGAGAGGCAGACACAATGCTCACCTTATAGAAACAACTGATACTGCCAATGAATGAGTACTGTTCACCTCTTTGGATGACAAGCAAAGTGCCTCAAGGCTATCAAGCGATCGTTCACTGCCAAAATCTGGGGCATGAAAGATTTAAACTATCACGAAAGACTTGCTCAACTTCAAATGTACTCAATTCAAAGGAGAGTCGAGCGCTTTACAATCATATATGTTTGGAAAATTCTAGAAGGAATTACTGTCAACGTCACTGGGCGAATCCAGGCCAGACGCTCAAACGTATTAGTCGCACTTGTGAAGTGCAACTTCCGATCAAAGCTGGTGGTGATGCCATAGCCACAAATTATTCTATAGTTTCGTGGTCCGAGGGGCGAGATTATTCAATAAAATCCCACGTCACATACGAAATGTCACCGGTACAGAGACTGCGAAATTTAAAAACTTACTGGAAGCATGCCTCCTGAAACAGCCAGACGAACCTGCTGTAAGCTGCTACGTCAACTGTGGGGATAACTCGCTGTTCGCCACCCCGCTGGTCACGGACTGCAAAATCACCTCTGCACAAGATGGGTGGCGTGCATAACGCCCCCTGGACCTCCTCCGAAGTACCATCAAAGACATTAGAGGTTAAGGTATCTTTCTAGATTAGCCTGCGATGACAACTTTCCGCTACAGACGTTTCAAACTTCCATTGATAATAGTACTATAATACTAAACATAAATTTCTCCCTGTACGAAGGTGTTCATCAAATAAAGTGATAAGAGTACTGGTCGAGAATTTGCTATACAGTATTACAATGAAACTTCTAGACTAAGTTGCAAACTCAAAGCGCTATCATACTGTACATCCTACTCGTGCATTCTATATATTGATGGGCCTCATATTAAATTTCATACTAGGAGTAACATAAGATTCATCTTATTAATGATACATGTACAGAAGGAAAACACATGAATAAAAACAGCCCACGCGTGCAGACAGCAAGGAAGAACCTATAATTAGGTAAATAGCAGCAGTTAAGAAACACAGTACCATAATCTCTTATTCTTATCTGCAGGCTATATGTAGTTCTACTGGCAAGGATACATTAAGAAAAAATGCCCCTGGATGGATTGACAAGGTCCTCGAGCTTCACACAGCTAGCAGGCTTGCGTATAATCTCTGGAACGAAGCAGGCAGACCGCGTGCAGGTGAACTATGACAGACAAAAAATAAATAAATAAAGCTGCACAATCTCTGCCACAATGCGCTTAAGCAAGTGCTTAGGCGTGAAAACGAGATTGGTGAAAAAATTGTCCAACAAGCTAACTCAAAATAAATCAATTGCTATCTGGGGAAAAATTGAAAAATTAAAGCCGAAAATTCACTCTGTTGCACAGTCAGTGAGTGGAATCACTTTAGAAAGAAACATGGCTGAATTTTTTGAAAACTTATTATACTGGTGTTATGAACTGCTTTGCAGATAATCATAATGGTCTTCTTGATAATAATTCACGTCTGTGGTTTTAATTATTAATTATGTATAAATATATTTATATGTCTCCTGTCACGCTCTACGAGACTAAGATAGGAAGAAAATAGACAAATCTATTAGCTCTTTCAGTTCTGTATAATAATTCACGTCGTGTTTTTATTTATTCAATTATAAATAGATTTATATTTTTCTTGTCACGCTCGACGGGAATAAGATACGAAGAAATTCAAGTGAATCGAATTTGGTATTCAAGTATTGAAGACGGTGTGAATCGAACTTGGTATTGAATGAATACCCACCGAAGTCGCACTAGGAAACTCCAGCAGAGGGACCTGAGCTCTCCTGCTTTTGAGGCAGAATGCTGAATTTTCACACATGTAAGAAGCCCGTTAAGAAGTAAAATGCACAGGAGACAACGGAGGTTTCCGTGAAATACTAATAATCTGTCGTCATTTATAATGACGGCTCGGGCCACTAGTGTTTTTATGGTTTTCCTGTCAAGTTTTATGGGAATAAGATAGGAAGCAAATAGGCAAATCTCTTAGCTCCATGGGAATCAGATAGGAAAACATTCAAGTGCTGGAGACTTGGCAAATCTGTTATTATTCTGGTCAATGTAGAGTATTACGGTATCATTTAATGAAGGTTTCTCTATACGGCACGGCCATTATATATATATATATACATCTATGGGAATAAGCTGGGACAAAATTCGAGAGCCGAAGACGGTATCTAGAATACGGGACTCCCACTTGGGAACTCCAGCTGAGGGACATGAGCTTGCCTGCATGACCGTGTTTGGACATGTTCAAAGGGGCTGCTGGAGATACCACTTGACTGCGCTACATAACTTACAGTCAGATTTTTAGGCAGAATACTAAATTTTTCACTTAAGAAGCCTTCTAAGAAGTAAAAACCACAAGAGAAGACGGGGGTTTTCGTAAAGTACTAATTTTCTTCCGCAGTTTATAAAGGCGGCTTGGACCAGTAGATGTTGATAATTTGGTTTCACCTGATGAATATTACACCGTGTCTGTAGATGAAATTCGTCGAGCACTCACCAAATTAAATAAGAACAAAGCATCAGGGCAGAGCATATTGCTGCTGAAGCATATAAATATAGCCCCCAAGGCTAGTAACGTTCCTTGCAATTTTTTTCATCATTTAAGTAAAAGAGCTAAGGTTACGGAAGCGAACATAGTTAGGTTTCAAATCTACTAAAACTTTATAAACGTTTCGGGATCTACATATCCCATCATCAGTATCTGAAATCATAAGTAAAGAATATAAGAAACATGGACACTACTATCAGTTCTCTAAAATTCAAATGGAAGGACTACCAGGTATCTAAAAGTAAAGACGAAATACTATGAACAATGATGCACAGCTAAAAAATCTATCTGTTAATAATATATAAAGAATGGGCACTGTTTAGGTCGTTTAAAACTGGCTTGAATTGCGAAATATACATTGATTCTAAAATTCGAAGCTCAAAATGGTAAGTTGCGAATGCTAAAACAGTAAAGTCATTGACACCGTTTGTTTTGCTTTGGGTTTCCTCCTATATGATCTAATGAGAGTTGTAATAGTTGAGCAATTATCGATCCATTGCAGTGGCTACTTCTGTTTCGAAAGAAGTAGAACTAGTGCTAGAGACACGCGTGCCACCACTCATGCTGACTGCGGATAACCAGTTCGGCTTTAAAGCTCAACATGGAATGGTAATGACTGTATTTACACTCAAACAGGTTGTAAATCACTTTCTTAACTGTGGATCTCCCACGTACCTTTATTTTCTAGACGCTAAAGCTGCATTCGACCGTGTTCACCACTACTCTCTCTTCAAATGTATGATTGAGAGATAAATACCACATTACATTGTTGAAACTCTAAAATATTGCTTCCAAACTCAAAAGTGCCTTGTGAAATGGAGAACAGCAATGTCATCAGCATTTGGAATAATTATAATGGCATAAGGCAGCAAGGGTTATTCTCACCGATTCTCTTTGATATCTTCATTGACAACATCCACACCCAACTGAACGCAGCCGGAGCAGGGTGTCATATTAATGGTAAATCAGTAAATGCGCTAAGCTATGCTAATGACATGGTCCTTGCTTCTCCCCATTCTAACAGGCTCCAAAAACTACTTTCAATTTGTGAGATCGAAGCTAGTAAGCTTTGTATTGAGTATAATGCTGTCTAAACTGTCTGCATGTACATTAAGCATAGGAAACAAAAATAAACCTGCCAGCCGACAAATTAACATATCTCAATGGTGTAGAGCTTACTTATGCAAACAACGTCGCTTACTTGGGTCACAAAATCATGATGATTTTCGCGACAAACAGGATATAGAGAAAGAAACTCGGAAGCTCCACGCGGTGGGCAACATGCTAGTGACGAAGTTTGGTCACTGTTCTGAAGAAGTCAAGTGTCAGTTTTTCGCAGCTATTGCTACCCTGTGTACTGTAACTCGCTTTGGTCGAACTTAAGGCAGAAGACCAATGGACGCCTACGTATGGCTTATAATGAATGTACCGAGGTGATGTAGTGCACGTGTGATATATGCTCCTATGTATACTGAATGCTTGAAAGTCAGCACAAGGAAATGCGCTTTCAGTTTCCAAAGCAGGGTAGGAGAATCAGCCAATTCGCTGATAAACGTGGTTTGTAATGACCCTGGCTACAGAGGCCAAACAATGGGCAGCAATGCAGCGTAGCGAGTAGTGTGCAATACTTTCAATTGCTTTCTGAATCTATTTGAACTCTAGCGATTACCTATGTTTAATACATTTATTGAACCACCCCCTGCATGTAGTTTATAAGTTGTTTGATTGAAATTCATCCCTGGCTCCTGTGCCTGTGTATCTGGAAACAACAACCAGCTGCCAAATAGATCATTATGCCCAACACACAGATTGCTTCTTGCATGTCTTAGAAATATAGACCAATGGGAGCTGGAATTACAGTATTTGAAAGCCATTTGGTAAGAAGAATGGAAATTTAATATTCAGGAAGCAGCTATGGTTGAAGTTTTCTATATGTTTTCAGTAGGTAGTGTATACCCAAACAAACTATATCGAATATGGTAACGACATACAGTATTAACTTTCGTCTTACAATTTTCTATCTACATTCCTGTTAATGCATGAGTTATGCCCAGTGACTAGTGTAAGCTATACCGTAGAGTTATAGGGTATAACTACTCGTTATAAGAAAATCAAAATCTTTTGGCTATTATATGCTTTACGGTGGCTAGCCTTAACCACGCCAGCCGTGCGATCTTAATTCAAATATCGCTTATCCGCATCATACATCCTTACTTTTTTATTGCATCATTTGAAATATAGACTTTTCTCCGCCGTTCTCTTGTCATATTCAGACTTGCTATTTCTAATCATCCTCCCGCTTGCCTGGACATTGTAATGGTTTTTTTTTTTTTTTTGCAGCCTCAGGTAGTCTCTTTTCATCTCTCTAAAAAAACTATCTATGAGATTTAGATTAAAGCAGCACAGAATGAAAGAGTTGAATCGATTAAAGTACTTCTCTTCCAGCAATATGCCTACTGAACTGAGCTAATGTGGAAACTGGTGGACCGACTGATGGTTTTATCATTGCATCATAATACAGTATACTGCATTGCTATACATTTCAAGTAGTCTCTTCAGTGCGGGCCAGCTTCAGAAACTGATGCAATCTGACCAGGATTTGAGCAAAAGAAGCATGCTGCTGTTCCTCGACTCCCGTTAAAGCGAATGAGGGGCTCGTGAAGAGAAGGACTACAACAACATGTCATTAGAGCTGAGCCTGCTACTGCCTGAGAACAACTCCTATCTTGCCCTTCCAATCCACAAGACATAGTCCAGCTTGAGGTCCAAAACATGTTCTCCACTCTCCAAATTTTTTGAAAAACTTTAAGAAGCCTAAAATGTATTTCTAATTCTGTGTCGCCTCGGGGGCTGAATTCATCACGGTGATATTAATTTTCGTCGACGACCAATGTTTGGAATATTAGGTAGTGAAAAAATGAACGTCTACGAGTGCATGGAGAAAATTTAGTGACGCTTTGCACTTTTGCATTGTATTTCAACGAACTAAATCATGTTGAACGTATCTCATGACATATTATGGGTGCAAAGTGATAACTGAATTGATAGTATTGCGTGCCAGGTGTGCTGCGCAGCACATTTGTGCTGCGGGTCCCGAGAACGATCTCCAGGCCAGGTGAGCGGTCTTTGTCACGGGGCTCGACGCTCTGACTCAGTAAAATTGTTTGTTATGCATAGCTATCGTGGGAGTACTTACCTTAGGGTAGGAGGGTGGCGGGTCGTTAAACCTCCCACTAAATGCGCCATAGTTCTCAGCCACCCGTCGTCGGCTGCAGCTGTACTTACTCCTCTGGAGCCAGTTGGCCTATATTTACGCATGAACCAATGCGTGTAGGTTTTCCATTGGAGGGTGCAGTCAAAGTTGACTTAACATTTTTTATCCATAAACTTAATATTCTCAGCTCACAGTGTTTTAATAATATACCAGTGTTCAATCACACAGAATTAGGTTTATCGAAAAAAAGCTTTGGTGATAAAAAAGTATGCAATATAATACGAGAGCTATCATGTAATCATCTAGTAAATTAAAATGAGTGAGTGATCGATATATAAATATCATAGTAAAGTGTTGTCTTCGATAGAATACAGAAATACTCATCGCTTCAGAGTACTATTGAGACATAAAAGACCTAATTATGTAGTATTGAGACATAAAAGACCTAATTATGTAGAGAGGTGAGTAACTGCGTTGAATAATGCTCAACAGTTTGAAAAAGATGTAATTATGTAATTGTGAACGTGTCAGTCATAACAACACGAGCTGTCCAGCATTGCATCAATAACTAGAGCACTCTGAGAGCGCATACGTACCTCCGTCAAGCCAAGCAATGTTAATGAAATATTTAAATCGGTCCTGAAACTAGGATTTTCTCTTTATATCATCAGAAAGAATTTGTCATTTTTACCTCCTGACAGTAATACAGGAAATCGTCGATTTAGACCGCCACCATCGTTTTACGTAATAGTTTTATTCAGGTGGAAACTTCTTACTTCAGGGTACTCGATATATTAACCTGGAAATTAAGTTCTTGACGATTTTTTAAATATTTTGGAATGTATTGTATTTTTCAATAATCTATTTTTTCAAAAATTATATTTCGAAAACATTTGCAGTTATTTTTCTTGATCTCGAGCATTCTTAGTTAATTTCTGTTATTTTCAACCCACCAAAATGGAATGTCAAGTGGAGAAAAATAAGCATTTTCGACATTTCCTTTAGGTTTCAGTCAAGGTTCTAAGGCCACAAACCTGCTCACTAAATTTGCGCTGTGTACGGAGCGGTTGCCATACCTCAAAGGACCGCTCATTTTTGGTGTACCAAGTTGTAAAATGGTAATTTTAACCTAAAAGGCTCACTTTGTCCTGGTCGTCCAGTTGTATCGATGAGGAACGATTAAACTGTTTTTTGCTCCACAATCCTCGTCAAACGACACGAGAATTAGAAGAGAAAATGGAATGCTCCCATACAGAAGCAGATTCACTCGATGGGAGCAGTTTAGAAGTATGGATCATGGGTTCCGCATGCTTTACGTGACAGCAACAAAAATCAACAAGCCACAATCTCCGCCGGTCTGCTTGTCCGTCACCGCTCAACTCGTGGACATAAGCAACGATTTTTTTACAGAATCGTTAGTGGATATGAAAAATGGTGTCTGTGCATCAATAAATGCTTTGCGCGCCGTTGTCTTTAATACTGATGCAGAATTAAAGGCCTGGTTGGATGAGTTTTTCGAGTTGAAACCAGGCAGTTCTTACCAACGAGGTAAAGAAAATCTTGTTGAACGTCGGAAAAATGTTCTAATCATCAATGGCGAAGAGATTACCTATTACCTTGAGTCACCTTACCTTGAGAGTCTTCGGAAGAAGTCCAGGTGATGTTTCTCACATCACCTCACGTGTGTGGAGTCACTCTGCTGGGTGTCTTCTGTGGTGCCGCAGTTTGAAACCAAAGAGAGAGCCAGCAGCGAATTA
>LQNS02278081.1:810775-831458 GCA_001587735.2 Parhyale hawaiensis
AATCAATGGATGTTCGAAGAATAAGCCCAAAGAATTAGAGACAACAAAACACTGATCATCCCGTCAACAGTCAAGTGAGAAGTGTTTCCTATTTCTTTCCATGTGGTTCATAATTGGACCACCACCTGAAAGAGTAGTCTCTGTAATTAAATTATTTATTTATGCTTTTTGAAAATATTTATTCTTAAGGGCTTAAGTTCCAATTTCTATTGACGTGTACGATAGAATAACGTATATTGGCTATTTACTAAGCACCGCACCGTGTGAATCCTCGTACTGAGCCAGGATAACCTTCATCATACGTGCATTTCTCTCTGCTGTTCGGTTGGACAGCCAGCTTTGATTGCCAAAAATTTTGATGAATTTGTATGTTCAAATAAGTTTTTATTTATAACCTTGTACGCTTTCCTGGGATGTTTAAAGAATAGGTACTATAATTAATACCCCTTTTTTGGATAATGGATATACCAGCAATTTTCGTTTTCCGCCTTCCAATTTCAATGCGTAATACAAGCATACGTAGTTTGTAAGGAAGAAAATTGCCCATTGCGAAGAATCACATAAAAGCTGGGCGTGGGTGAGATATTTCCGACGATCGGGAGAGCAGGAGGATGCAACTAAAGCTGATCTGCATGGGAACTGCCCCGGTGGGAGCGAGTTTCGAGCAGTCACTGCGGTTCTCGCGGGTGTAAACGGCAAGGCGACACTCGTAAACTTGATTCACTTCAAGACAGTCGCCACTTGTTCTGAATGCCCTGTTTTAGCTTTATGATATTTTGTAACTCTGGAAACAATCATCTCATGTGTTAGTTGCTAGTGTACAGCATAGGGCACACTCGTAAGCTTGATGAAGGCGCTAATACCTTTGAGAGTGATGCCCCGCATCGTAGCGAAGTGAACTTGATGAACTTCAAGACAGTAGCCACCTGTACAGAATGCCCTGATTGCAGCTAAGATGTTTTGTAAACTGGAAGCCATCATCACTTGTGTTTCATGCTAGTGTATAGGGCACATTTCGCTCGCTACTTGTTCTCAACGCACCACCAGCACCTTTATAATATTTTGTAACTTTAAGACAATCATTTCCCCGCTCGTGTTAAGGACGAGAATGCGTGTTTTGTACGCAGCTGTTTTAGGCGCAGTGGGACTCTTAGGAGCAGCCAGTTGGGCGGACCCGTTTGGGAGCTGTAAAACCAAAGAAGCTGTAAAAATATTTCAAAGTGGAAAGAAAAAATGAAGTACGTAACATGTAGCTGAATTCTTGCACATAAGTATAATAAGGAACTCTACAACAAGCATCACTAAGCGTGAAAACAGCTATGAAAGCTAAGTATCTTTGCATTTGAATAGTTAGGCTAGTGTATCATAATTATAACCTAGGTGAGGGTATTCCAGGCTACGTTAGATGCTTTCCAAATTAGATTAGGTGCAGTTATTAAACTGGAGCTGAATGCCTTTACCTGCGTCTGGCGCGATGGCCATCACCGATCATACGATGGCAATGATGTGAAGACATCGCCATCAGCTAAACTACGGTTTTAGCTGGAACATCACAACAAATCCATCGGCGATGGCAATCAAACGACGGTCCGAGGGATTTGTATCAAACAATCGGCGACGGCCATTTTCGCCATTGGCGATGATATTATGAGGAAGCACTGGTCCGATGAAATGGCTGAACATCCCGTCGGCGATGGCATACGATGGGCAGCGTCATCGGTTATACTTCCGATGAAGATGAAATAATGATATAAGGGTAAAACTAAAGGAAAACAGCCTTACGAGTTTAAAACATTTATTTTTTTAGGAACATTAAGGTGGCATCCAAGCGATTTTGATCAAAATTATCGAAGTTGTCAAAATTTTTTTGCCGAGAAAGGATCCTTAGGTGGTGAGAAAGAGTGTCCCAAATTATAACGGGGTTATGGGCACTCTAACCCCCCGAGAAGGGGGGCAGGGGGGGAAGGGTCAAAATGGAAATCACCTTGTGATAACTTTCTATTTAGGGACCGATTGTTCTGAAATTGGCACAGTAGTCCCTATATGTATTTTAGAAAAAGAAACACATTTCGCACATTTTATCAGGTAGGAACAGTATACTGATGTGAAAAACGCACACAGGCCGAAGTTATAAAAGATGCTGCTTTTATTCGATGTTTGTCGCTTGAAATCTTTGTATTTATCACCCGTGAACAAAGTGAGAGAGGCGATAACGTTTTCGTAGATGATTTAAGTATATATATTTGTATATATATATGTCTGACCACCCAATAAGTTGTTGAAGGAGTGGAGCAATATTCATGATTTTTTACAGGGGGTCTGGTGGGCTGTCTGATTGTCATCCATGTAAAAAATAAAAATTAGCTGTTCATAGAAAATGACGGCAATGAAATTTGCTGTCTCCCAAAAACAGGTAGAAGAAGTTGAGCTATGGTCAAGATTTTTTGCAGGGAGTCTGGTGGGCTGTCCTCGATGTGACCCCTGCCAAAAAACTAGGATTAGCTGGCCATCAGAGATGACGGTAATGAAATTTGCTCCCACATCGGGTGATGGTCTTACGCCACAAGGCGTTCTAGTTTAAAAATGCGTTAATGCGATGGTCCACCACCAATTGTGACGCCCTACGATGGCCATCGCCGATGGTTATATCATCGTTGGTCAACGCCGATGAAAACTGGCAAATTCGGTTCCGATGGTATTGCATTCTCCATCGTAGGCGCGATCGTACCATCGTTTTGCCATCGTAGAATCGTACCATAATCGCCGATGCCGACCTCTGGCCTTTACGATACCAGTATAAGGGCGAGTTCACACGTCATTCATATCGCGCATTCTTTCATCCACTTGTCCGAATGTTACTGTGCCCTCGAAAGAGCAGAAAAGTGCACTGCTTTTTTTTTAAATTTTATTTCACTCGAAATTTGAAGAGATTTCGGTAACTTGCCTAGTAATAGTTGCTGAGGAGACTGATTTGGCAGTTAACATTTTAATAACTTGTTGTGGCGTACACAAGTGGTGTTGACTACGACGCTACAAAATATTCGAACAAGTGGATGAGTGAACGCGTTGAGATGAATGACGTGTGAACTCGGCTTAGGACACTCTCGTAAATTGGATGCACTTCCCGACTGTGACGATTCGATCGGAACAGCATTTATTAGGTTTATAACGGGTTGCAACTTCGAAAATAATCGACACGTTACACTTCTCGTATGTGTAGGACACAACCTAGTAAATTGGATCCAGATTGAGAGAGAGAGAGTTGCCACGTGTGGACGCCATGTTTTTTTTTTTTTTTGCTTTACTATGTTTCTGTAACTTTGCTTGCGATAGCTTGTAACTTGGAAAGTAACAGTGACTGTTGTTCTTGTATATGTACATAGATCACAATTATTTTAAACTTGATTCTCTTTAATAGAGTCATCCCATTTTTTGAACAGCATATGTTTGTTACTTGATGCTATTCTGTATTTCGGGACAAACTCGTTTAAATGTGGCAATAAAATAACGACACACAAACATGCATGCACAATAATTGCTGAGAAACGGTCTCCTGCATGATCTATACAACTTGGAAGCATAGTTTTAACTTCAATTTCACTGTTGAACCATTCAAAAGTAATCGCGTCAGCCACATTTGCTCTAACCTAAACTATCTGAGTTCGGCGCTCGAGCAGTGGTGGTTAAGGATTCTGTATGCAGGTGATGACTAACATGATCGAAATTAACAACCTTTAGCTGCCGTGCCTATTACCTTCTACTTATTTAACTTTCCTTGTTGTTGCACTCAGATTTAAGCTGATTTATCTAATGCCTTTCCACACTGTTTTCTTATTTTATCCTTTCATTTAGCCGCTTAAGGCTTATGACGTTGCATTGCTCGAGGTAGAGTACACTGTAAAAAATCCGTAACTTTAGCGAAGAAACTCCGTAAATGTTACTTGGAAAGCCGTGTTTTCTGGTTTACTGGAAAAATCCCGTATTTTGTCATTCGTCAGCGACTATGCCTACACTTACTTCGCGGTATAATAGATGACTGTTCCCTTTATCAGTCATTTTACTTGGCATACCATGCAAGCGGGATCTCGTTTACAATTTCATACGTTTCTTCTAAACAAAAGGATTATAGTATATACTGACCTTAGGACTCACGTGGTACACCGTTTAAACTGCATTATAAGGGACAAAACTTATAAAGTGAATGCAAATTAAGAAGCATGGTAGCAGAAATGCTGTTTAATACTTATTTGACCCAGCAATATCGTTTATCTGACCGAGTGTATTTCGGAAACCAGCTTTTTAAATTGAACAAATTGTAAACCATGTATAGATTCCCCTCAGACTACAATACTCATCAGATACGTGACTGTTGAACGCGCATGTATAATTTTGGGTCAAACATTTGAAAATAAGGTAATGCATCTATTACTTCTATTACTTGAAAACTCTGACAGCGCATACCTCCGCCAAGCAAGGTACTGTAACGAAACATTCAATTTGGTTCTGAAACTCCAATCAATTGTGCCTTTTGACAGTAATAACAACTTCTGTAATTTTCTTGAAGATCTATTCATAACTTTTTCGTTATGTTGCTAGAAAACATTCAGATAAACATTAGCGAAACACAAACAGACCAACCGATTTCGCCAAAATTTAACCATTTATGTTTGCCAACATTACCGATAATTCCTGAAAATTCCATGGCTTATTTTGCGAACAGACCTAAAATCAAACACAGACACATACAAGCGAACTAACCAACAGATTATCTCAAAAAATTGGTGACTAATTTTTCATACCATACCAAACAACTCGTGTAAGTTTCATAGCATTCCGTCAATAGCTTTTTGAGTTATGGTGCTAAGAATAAACGGGCAGACAAACAAAGAGATGGACAGATCTTTACCAAAAGTTAATAATCTGTTCCTCCTAACATACCTAACAATTCATGTAAATTTTGTAAAAATCCGTCTGTAACTTTTTCAGTTATTTTGGTGACAGACAGACTAACCAACAAGCAAGCTCGATTTACGCATACCTTCTTGGCGGAGAAAAATATCATCAGCAAGCAACAACATTTGTTTTAATACAGTTCCGTCTTATAAGTACTTGACAGCGTAGGGGTGAAGATGCTGACTTCAGAGCCGCTATAATAATAATAATAATAATAATAATAATAATAATAATTAACTTTTATTAAGAACACAATGGGTTCCAGTGTTCGAGTCCCGCACCGAGCCTACTTTTTCCCACAACTTCTGGGCAAATTACGGAATTCGGTAAACCTTACGGAAAAATCTTGGCATGATTGCTGTCAGAGAATTTCCCGTAAAATATACGAAATTTTTTTAAAGTATAGGACTATATGTGAGCCTGTTATTATGTTAATGGTTGAGTTTCTGGATGAAGTTTATAATACCGTCATTCTTGCAAGCCCCTTGGCTTCATTTTAAGTTATCATGAAAACGTACTTTCTCAACCACACACTAGAGGGTTTAGCTCGAGTCACTGGTAAGTTCTCTGTACGATCCAGCTAATTGTTCGAACTCTCTTTTCTATTAGCTAAATCTTAAAATACTAAATTGGTCAAATGTTAACCACGCAAGGGGAAAATTTATGGATAAACCCAGTCTACACCTGCTGACACGAAGACATTAAGCAGCTCGTTCTCACATATGAACTAAGTGAGTATTACTCCCTAATAAAGGCTCACGCTAACCGTGTTCTTAACATTTTAGCATATTAGTTTTTTTAAATGTTAACATATTAAAATGTTAAAAAAAAAACTAATATGTTAAAATATTCAGAGCACAGTCAGCGTGAGCATCTACCAGGGAGTAATAATGACTTTGTTCTTGTTTGAGAACGAGCTGCTTGATGAATTCGTGTCTGCAGGTGTAGACTGGCTGTATCCATGTATTTTCCTTGTGCGTGGTCACCTATTTATGTGACGAAGCCTAATCAGTAATATAAACTTTGGTTACTTTGTACTTGTAGGCGTATTTGTCAACCTATTGTGTTCTTAATAAAAGTTATTTATTATTATTATTATTATTTGGATTTTCGGTACCGTACATACTTGTTTTCATAAAGACTTATATTTTCGGTGATACATTCTATTTTTAGCCAAGTAGAGATTTATCATCTGTTACTGAATTTATCACTTGGGCGAGACTCTTAGCGCACTTTTTTCTGATACAGAAGCATCTAAATTTCAGTCGGATCTCTATCCCTGAACCAAGTTTTGCGGGCATACTGCACTGAGCACAGTGAGCAGGTCTCCCATGGATTTCCTTTCGTCGTGCGATGCTCACATCTTCCACTTCATCTTCGGAATACAGTATACCAAAGCATTTCGGTTGTCTGTTTTCCGTGCATGCATAGTTGGTTAGAATGAAAAACAGAAAGGCATCCCTCGTCTGTTACTTTTCTTCGCTGCTTCTAAGTACCATACAATGTCCATGCACGGTTAGCGAGATATTACAATTGTGGAAAGGTGGTCCCTTTATCGTCGCCCCTACTAATGGTCGGCCCTACACTAGATAAATGCCTGGCCGAGGTGATGTAGCTTTACAAGAACATGCCATTTATCATGCATGATGCACTGTTGACTCAGGTGTGTCCCTGAAAAAAATATTGGTCGTTCTTTACTTTTCCTCTTCGGGCAGTGCTGAAAATTTACAGACCCCTTCTTCAGAATCACTTCATACTGAAAACACTGCCACTTTTAGCTGATACCTCCATAATTGTTGCTGTAAATCGCCGCAAAGCTCCATATCGCACTCCTTAGGCTCATAAACTAGCATTTAAGCTAGCTGTTGTCTTAATCTGGACTGTCGAGGGAGGCAATTTATTGGGGTCGTCAGCACCTCGTCCGGCTTGTCATCGCGGAGCTGCAGTAAGTTCAGAGCCATGCACCTTCATAGCGCCCCGTTCACCGAGCAATTGCCATGTTGGGGCCTCATAGAATGTTTTGCTATAATACACAGGGACAAATAATGCCAGAAAATGGGAGGACGTTCTTCACGAAGCTCAGTCTACCCAATTGTATATTAAATAATGCTTGTGTGTCACAGTGCATTCCAAAAAAATTATTTTTTATATTTGTTTAACATAGGATTTCCACTGGCCCCATAGAGGCATACTTATGAAAAATGTATTCCTACGAAAACCTGCAATTAAGTTAAGTTTTAGCAGTTTCATGTAAGAAATTGGGTAGTTGAAAGTCGTTTTTTTATCTTCAAACCGCAAGGTGACTCATTACCGAGTCGGAAATAATAGTTGTGACTATAGGAGAACAACTATGATTATGGTCGAGGCTTTGGTTCTTTATTATCGAAATATCCTCCATATTCAACCATTTAGGGGTGCAGTATGGTTGAGATATGTCACAACCTTCGACCACATTGCCAACTATAATTCCCAGCCATACATACCCAATTACAACCATTAAGGTTTTAGCTGGACAACCATGATCTACCATAGTGAACCGTAAGAAACAGCATTCACGACCAAAATCGATTGTGTTCAGCGAATACAACTATACTCTACTACTATGATAAACTTTTTCAACTGTTGATATATTATGCTTATAAAAAAAATAGATTAATTCATACGTGCGTGTAAGGCCTGCAGCTCAGAATGGTCAAAGGCTCTAAACTTCAGAACGATGCTAGAGCAGGAGATTGAACCAGTCTGTGCAGTTAGCGAACGTTTATATGCAACTTCTTTAACTCTAAGTCGGCATAGAGCTACACTACACAGTTTTGAGGAAGTCACAACTCGATTGATGATCATTGGCCGTACCCGTTGTCAGGGTACGTAAGGCTTAATAGATCATGAAACTTGGCATCCTTTACATAAAGCTAATAAGAATAATTTTTTGATAAATCTTTGCAGACATAAACAGAATGAACATAAAAATAGAGGGCAATATTTGATCAAAGATTGCAAAACTATTTAACAAGAAATACAACAAACAAATAACAACTATGGGTAACTACGCTAAAGTGATTAAGTGTAAAAAAAACACAAGCAACAATAGATAAAAATAACGTCACGGCGGTTAGCATCCATACATACCCTGGAATTTTTGCAATTCATCGACAGAAAAGATAAAACTGAGAATATGCACAATTTTTGCACTATAATATGAATTTTTAGATGTTCCGCCTTCAAATTTATAGTCATACAATATTATTTTGGTCGATTATGTTGGGAATTCTAGCCATATCATTATAATCCATGGCACTCCATACATATTCTGCCCCATATAATGGGAGGAATTCCCCTCATGATTGTACGTACGGAAATCCGTTGATAACCTACCATAGTAATGCTCTAGCATATGCTCAACCATAGTCTTCAAACATCCATGTACTACCAGCTACCATATATAGTCGTCAAACATCCATGTACTACCATCCACCTACGTTTCCTGGTTTCCTGACAGACCTCGAACAACCAATATTGCCTCCACTAATATCGACCTAAATATACTAAAACTAGAGCGCTCTGAGAGCGCATACCTCCGCCAAGCGAGGCAACGGTAGCAAAAAATTCAAAATGGCTCTGAAACCGTAATTTTCTTTGTCTAAACTCCAAAATCTAATCATTTGTGCCTTCTGATAGTAATAAGAGCTTGTGCAATTTTCGTGAAGATCCGTTCATAACTTTTTGAGCTATACTGCTAACAAACGCTACGACAAACATGAGTCAAACATGCAAACGAACAAACCGATCTGCGCGAAGATTCTATCGTTTATGTCTTTCAACATTACTAACAACTTCTATAAGTTTCATAAAGATCCATTCATTATTTTTGAGTTATTGTGCTAACAAGCACAAAATGAAAAACAGTGACAAACGAACGAACGAACAAACGGATCATTACCAAAATTTGATCATTTATTCTTTGTTATATACCTAACAACTCGTGTTAATTTCATTAAAATTCATCGATAACGTTTTGAGTTATGGCATTGAGAAAAATGAGGCAGACAAACAAACAAACGGTTGGACATATCTTCACCAAAAGTTAATCATCTGTTCCTCCTAACATAGCTTACAATCCCTGTAAATTTCGTTCAAATCGGTTTAGAACTTTTTGAGTTATTTTGGTGACAGACAGACAAACACGACGAAAACATAACCTCCTCGGCGGAGGCGATCAACGTTATGTTATGGTCGACATTTCTACCATGTTGTTTCATCATCCATGATCGACCTTGATCTCTCATACACCACTAGATTCTACTATAATCACAATCATTATTTCCGACTGGGTAGTAACGTTTGAGCTATACTGAAGCCTCTACCCAGCCTCATAAAGATATTAAATCCACCCGCGACATTCCATGCTGCTATACAGTCTAGTATAATATCTAGGCCTGGCCTGAAAAAAAAAAACCCTCCTGAGTGTTTTTATTATTTCAAAGAAATAACACGAGTGACAGTCCTTCGACACAGCAATCGCATAATTTACTGGGCACTAAAGTTTACCAAGACTAGGAATAAGCGCAATGCTTATGATTGCTCTATGCTTTTTATATAACTGAAATAAATTATTACAATAGATGAGATGAGAGTCATCAACGAAACACGGATATTTCTAAAATATGCTATGTTGTATTATGTTACACGAGACAAGATTTTGTGGAATATGTTGGTAAGAAATCATTCTGGAAACTACCCGAGGGCATTAATAATTCTTCAAAGCATTTTTTATGAACGCTTTATTATGTATACGTCATGATAAAACCGGCTGCTTTAGCACCATTAGAAGCTGAGCGCCTTAATTTTTAAGCTGCTAAAGTAAACGAGAGTGTGACATAACGAAAATTGCAACTCGACTTCTGTGGCGAGTAATTAGGTTTTCTGATATGAGCTTAGTGTCTGGAACATCTCAGTTAAACATTAGACATATATTAATGAAAGATGTTCATAAATCAGAAAGACGACAAAGCTTATGATGTGCAACATATTTGTATTCTTTGGATGAAATCTACGAGTTCACATCCACCAAGCATTCGTTGAACAATAATTTATTTTTCTTTTAGTGCCACTACCGCTGATTTCAATCATAACTAGAGCACTCTGAGACCGCATACCTCCGCCAAGCAAGGCAAAGGTTACGAAAAATTAAAATCGGTTCTGAGACGACGATTTTCTTTGTATCAACACCAAAATCCAATCACTTGTGCCCTTCAATAGTGTTAACAGCTTCAGTAATTTTTTTTTAAGTTCCGTTCATAACTTTTTGACTTATGCTGCTAGCAAGCATTATGCCAAACATGAGTCAAACATACCAACGAACCAACCGATCTGCACCAAAATTTAGTCATTTATGGCTTCTAACATTACTAACACTCCTATAAATGTCATAAAGATCCTTGCATTATTTTATGAGTTATTGTGCTAACAAGCACGAAATTAAAAACAATGACAAACGAACGAACGAGCAAACGGATCATAACAAAAAATTGGTCATTTACTCTTCGTAATATACCTAACAACTCATGTAAATTTCATAAAAATCCGTCCATAACTTCCTGCGTTACAGCATTGAAAAAAATGAGGCAGACAGACAAACAAACAAACGGATAGACGGATCTTCACCAAAAGGTAATCATCTGTTCCTCTTAACATACTTAACAACTCCTGTAAATTTTGTCCAAATCTGTCTATAACTTTTTGAGTTATCTTGATGACAGACAGACAGAAAGACAGACAAACAAACCCGACGGAAACATAACCTCCTTGGCGGAGGTAAATCTAGTAATAAACATATTGCACGGTGCTTGCTGCTAACCATTTAACTGATAGTCGCTGCATATAGTAAATACTGGATATTTTCATTCAAGGCTATAAATAGTTAGAATTTCATCATGTTGCATAGGAGTTGGACATTGCCGACAGGATCTGTTTCCTCTAATTGTAGAATTCATCTATATGGCTGTTCTCCTGATCTTTCTGGCATCTCCCTCAAGCCGTAAAACAATACAAGCGTGAAAAGAATAAAAGATTTTTCCATTTCTTGGCAAAGTTGCCCTGACATTGATCAGGGAAAGTATGCCTTCCTAATTGTAGGAAATTGGAAGTTCACGAAACTCCCGTCTGAAAAACGAGGAAAAAGTTTTTACTGCCAGGGATAGAAACGGAAGATAGAGTGCATCGAGTAATTGCAAAACATAGAGAAGCTTCCTCTGGACTGTACCATAACCAGCCAAATCTCTGTGAAGCGAATGTCAGAGAGCTGAATACAATCTGAAGTAAGTATCAGAGACACGTTAACTCAATCTTAAACCCTACTTCGCCACGCATACTTCATTTTCAAGCCCTGCTATTTGTATGAGAACCAAATTTTCATTTGCTCTCATAAGGTTCATCTTCACAGCTTAACCCTGTAGGTATGCCCGAAATCATTTCACAAAATTGATGCTACACAGTGGACGCTTTTGACTTTCGTTGCCGATATGAGGTGGATCAGGCTCACATGGCCCGTTTGTATCTTGGACATACTCGTGGAGCGGAAGACGTATACGAGTACCTTGAAATTGATGTGTTTATCACTATTAGACAAATTAGACGGAAACATACATGTATATTCACATATATGAGAATATGCTGCCCTAAGCTGTTCGTCTACAAAATCCTAGGGTGATGAATTAGGCACGAGCTCTTGGGTCTGGAAAACACAAACTTCTACTCGTACAATTGTAAACTCAGATCAGCGTTGGGCTCGTTGTAGATTTCACCTGTGGATTCTTACTGGAATGGCAGCTTAGAATCACTAATTTTGTTGAGAAATATATTCCTTCACCAGGCCACGAAAACCTTCTGTTGAGGGGAGTGCATTATAATATTGCCCCTTACCATGTTACCAGTGTTTAGGGAATGAGTACTTCTTTGGGATTGCCGGCTGTATATGGTTGCTATCCCCAGCTACAAATTCAGTGGTTAAATCTGTTGCTGAAAACTTCAAAGTTTATTTTCCAGAATTACGCCTTATAACGACATTGGTGGCTGTACATTTAATTTTTCTATAAAAAACATTATAATTACACTGCATTAACTTACGGAAAATAAAAAACACTAGCTCTAAAGAAAGATTTTGATACAAAAGTATTGGCCAGTTGCGTCTCAATGGATTTTTTTTCTTGTATGCCAGGTGAGCTTTTGATCAATGTTCTATATTTGACGTTAAGTTGAATCTATACTACAAACATTCCTAATTATTGTACTTAAACTTTGCGCCAGTACACCAAAGAACGGAAATACCCCCAAATGAAACACAAAGCAACTCCAAGAAAACAAGATGCTGCTTAAATGGAGAATCTATTAAAAAATATATTTTCTGCCGCTTTGAAACCTTGCGGATCGACTCAGCCGAACACTGATCTCGGCGACGAATTCCATACCAGTATCGGTCTGGGTACGAAACACCGACAGAACTGACGAGCTTGGCATCTGTTTCTAAAGTAAAGGGATGGGCTACGGATGCAGCTCTCGTGTTTCGTCCAAAGATCCTAGGAGTAGGAACAGAGGTATGTAAGCAATGACCCTCATTACTGAATATTTTATAGAACAAGCAGAGGCAAGCTACTCTCCGTCTATGGAATAAGTGTACCAGATTATTCTGGGCACACAACCGACTGGCAGTGCCAATAACTCGGTCAAACAGACGAAGACTAGCAGCAGCTGAACACGAGACAGGGGAATAATACTCTAATGAGGGAAGCAAGAAAATATAGAAAAGTGTCCGGACTACTCCATCAGCACCATATGCAGCGTGAACCTTATGCAGCATCCCAACCTTACTGGAAGCACCTGAGACCCTACGCCTAACACGCGTCTCATATTTTAGCTCTTCACCAAAAAGGAAATTGAATANGCAAGAAAATATAGAAAAGTATCCGGACTACTCCATCAGCACCATATGCAGCGTGAACCTTATGCAGCATCCCAACCTTACTGGAAGCACCTGAGACCCTACGCCTAACACGCGTCTCATATTTTAGCTCTTCATCAAAAAGGAAATTGAGTATCTCACGCAAGTGCTACCTATCTCGAGTGAGGGACGCGGAGGTAATAGAGTACGAGACCAGCTGACAATCATAGACTTTGTTCTATCTGTATTCAGTTACATACTCCATGAGGTGCATTGTGCGATAATCAGCGACAATTCTCTGTTTAGAGACTGGGCAACATCATCACGCAAGCCAGTAGCAGAAATTACCGTTACCAAGGTGGAATCGGCAGATTATTGACCATAGTACAGTTAGTACTCACCAAGGAGGAGAGCATATTACTATTGTACAGTACAAACAACGAGGGACCAAAAACGCTATCTTGAGGAACACCCGAAGCCACCCTGACAGGTGTGCCCATGCAATTATAGACTGAGGGCGTACTCGATTGGGCGCCGAAATTAAGCCGTCCAGGCTTGACTTGCCCGAAACTTCAGACAGAAGCTTTAGCTTCACAGCTGTGAACCGCACTGCAAGTGTTAGAAGCAATGTGATTACTTTGAGACGGCTGAGAACTCCATTTTAAGAAGCAGGACTGAGTTTCTGGAAGTTTCAAGGACAATCTATTAGGAGACAATGCCTGGCGCTCAATTCAGCCGGTCGAAGCCAGGACACTTGCCTAAAGTTTTGGGGACATTAAAGCTCGAAAGCTTAACATCGGGGCCCAATCAAACACTAGCTGTATGCGTGCTCTCAGAAATAAAATCTCGTATGACTGACAAGATTCTAAATTTGATACCCACACCAAAAGATTCCTGTTTGTACAATTGGCCCCTATGGATGACCCTCTCAAACGTCACACTCAAGACCAACTGAACAAGACGCGCTTCAAAATGGCGATCCAGCGCCGTTCGTTCAGAGGCTAAACGATCGCAATATTATTCTTGTCATGAAAAGGGATGCAAACATCACTGGCTCCCAGTACTGTATTCGGCATACCACAAACTATGTTGTAGGCCAAGTTAGTTTAGATTAAGAAAGTTATGGCAATGTTAGGCCATATATAGATGCTTATCTAAGCTTATAGGCACACATCAGGGCGTAATAATAACTATCCTGGGTGCACAAATTACACCTGCTTCTTTTGCCTCTACAAAGAAGTTCACTATACCATTTAGAGGAAAGTAAATAAATTGCATTCAATTCGAATTCAACCGCATATCAAGTTTTGTCATAAATTAAAAAATTCTTCACAAAAATTTGGGAAGAAAAGTAAATATCGTGATCAGGAGGAAAAATACGTGGCTATTAGAAGAACTGTACACAGTAAAACTCTAGTATGCCATTGAAGTAAAGACTTTTCGGTAAAATGGTCTTTTCATCACTTATTACGGTATTTTTAGTGCGGAGCTGACTGGTACAACTCATGGTCTATACAGGATGAAAAATAGGGGCGTCGCATCTTCACAGAACGGCAAACGCACTTCACTCGGTAAAAATTGAGGCTTCTCATTCATTTGCATTCTTTTTTCAAGGAAACGCATAACAATAATTATAGAGAGCACTCTGAAAGCACATGCCTCCACCAAGCAAAACATAAGTAACGAAAGACTGAAATTGGTTCTGAAACTATGATTTTCTTTGTATCAGCACCAAAATCTAATCATTTGTGGCTTGTGATAGTATTAATAATTCCTGTAATTTTCGTGAAGATACGTTCTTAACTTTTTTGAGTTATGCTGCTAACAAACATTATGACAAACATAAGTCAATCGCGAGGACAGACCAACCGATCTTCACCAAAATTTAATCATGTATGTCTTTTAACATTATTAACAACTCCTGTAAATTTCATAAAGATCCATCCATACCTCTTTGAGTTATCATGCTAACAAGCATAAAATCAGAAATAGCCACGAACAAACGAACGAACAAACAGATCATCCCCAAAATTTGGTTACTTACTCTTCGTACATACTATACCTAACAACTCATATAAATTTCATGAAAATCCGTCCATTACTTTTTGAGTTATGGCCTTAAGAAAAAATAGGCAGACAGACCAACATATAGATCAACTGATTATCACCAAAAGTAATCTGCTATTACTGTTAACATAACTAACAATCCCTGTAAATTTCGTAAAGATCTGTCTATAACTTTTTGAGTAGTCTTAGTGACAGACAAACAGAATAACTCGTCAAAAAAACATAACCTCCTTGGCGGAGGTAATTACTGAGCATGTCGGAATATTTTCGTGGCTATTACATTTGAAAATTATTAACTGCTGGCAGTAGCACAAAACAAGACGTCACTAAATCATTCTCTGGAGCCGTGGAGTCTTTTATGATGTGATCGATATGTTTACGTTGCCTGGATTAACGTGCAGTATGGTGGGTACGTACCTTGAGGAAATTAGGTGCTCATATAGTACATAGCCCACCTGAGATTCAGCTATTTTATTTGTGACTATAAGTTAGGTTAGGTACCTATTCTTCCTGAACCGAACCTAGCCTAACCTATGTTAAGGAACCTGACGTAATGTATATTCTGAAGTATAGGCCACATACCACACTGGAATCGAAAATCCGTAGTTGATTTAATGTTGTATATCGTGTCTCTTGCATTGCCTTCCTTAATTTCCTATTAGCACACAACGGTCTTCATTGCCGTGTTCGGTTCTATGCCCCTTGCATTGCCTTCCTTGTCGCACAATAACGGCTGCAGTATAGAAACCATTCGCAAGTTTGCCCAACGCGCAGTGATTACAACTTCGGTTTCCGCGACGTTCGTCAGCAGCAGTTGGAGCGCCGCTTGCGCTATCTTGCAACTTTGCAACTGCTGTTTTCTTATTCAACTAATGCCACTTGAGAGGTGATACTTAACTTGTAGTTGTCTCTTGGTGCCATTGCCAACAAACAACCAACTTTCAATGATAATTTAAACGTATCGAGCGCATCAGGGCGACGCTCTTGTCCGCTAGCAGCGGCACAATACTTTGGAAAGCGATTGCAAACTTTGTTATCAGAGTCAAGTTTCAAGCCTGCGCGACCTTCTTTTTCCAGTTGCAAAAGTACTGAACGACCGAGACCGCATGTGAGCAGCAGTGGCTCTCAACCTACTCGATGCCCCACGTATCGCTTCGTGTGTCGGAATATCCTATTCCATTCCTTTCCAACAGTGTCTGCCTAATATAATGCACTGCAAATAATTTTCATAAAAATTGTAAAGCTTTTTATGAAGATAATTACACTTCAGAACTCTAAATACCCTCAGTTTGAGAGGGGATGCAATAATGCACAACTTAGAAGTAGTTTACTTCTATCGTTGGTCGCTCCGTTACCTGTGTCGAGCTTATATAGGATACAAAGACGTTCCCTTGTGCTGCTGCTTCCAACCTGTGCAAGAGTTACTGACGCTAACAATGAATTAGCCTATCACAGGAATATATATTCCCTGGTATCCGGAAAAAAGCCACGGGAGGAAAAAAAAAACAATAGGAAAAAAGCTCTGGGGGAAGAAAGCCACCTGGAAAAAAAGACCCGGTAGGAAAAAAGTCCCGTTTTGTCTTGAAGCTTTACTTGGGAGCTCTACTCATTTATTTGAATACAACATATTTAGGAAACCTAGATGCTATTGTGCTAAGTTACATTTGACCTAGCATTTGCATATGCGACCTTGGGTTGCAAAAACCTCTGAAATGGGTTATGTGAGGTTAAGTTAAGTTAGATTTAGTTAGGTGAGCTTAGATTAGGTAAGCGTAGGTTAAGTGAGCTTACATTAAGAAGCTTAGATTAGTGACGTTAGTTTAGGTTAGTGAGGTGCAATATGATAGCTACCTTATCGCGATGAAAAATTTACAATAGAAATAAAGAAATATCGTAGGAAATAATGTAAGTGCGAAGCAAATGCCTAGCAATACTGGGGTTGGAGAGCTCTACTGATGTTTGTACTTCTAGAGCTTGTGGACTACATAATCATAGTACGCACTTGGTGGGGAAAAAATTACTCAATTCAATATACAAGTGTACGAAATAAAGTGTGTGAGTTTCCATACATAACTTTTAGAACTACTAGGCTTCTGTGCAACTCATGGTTTAGTCTTTCTTTTGTAAAATGGTAATTATACATAGGTGGTATTCTGCTAACGTAATATCGACCATCAATGTAACGGAAGCTAAACACAGTAACTACAGAAAATTATATGCAAAGCCTGTGAAAGTTAAGATATAGATATCTATTTCGCTGGATAGATTAGTTTTCTGCTACACTTCAAGGTTTCCCTGAGACCATATTACAACCAGTATATTCATGTCCTGGATACGCTTGTGAATCGGTTGATATATTTATTGACAATAGTTCGTTTCAATTTGACAGAACGATATTTATTTTTTATTCAGTTTCTGGCCGCGCGGGAAGGAGTGTGGCAATGCTTTACCAACTTAAGTGGAATTGAATGTTTTTACCTCACTTCATGTTTTAAATTGAGTCACAACTTGGCAAGTAAAAGGTATGCACATAACAAAATTACGTTGAATAACATTTGAAGAACATGAATAATGATGATGGAGGTGCTAGGGCCAATTATTTGCTATCACTTTTGAAGGTCAAGTACACCAGTGAGGTATAGGAGACCGGCGTCTGCTTGGCTGTTCGGCTATGTAAACATTAATAACGAACGGAATCCCAAAGATTCAGTTGCTGCTGATCACCTTGCATCGTCGCACTTGCTATGATTTCCCGGAGGCCAACCAAAGGGCATTATCGCCTCTCAGCTCGCTGCTGCACAGCAGGTTGTGGCTAAAGTAATCGACCGATTTCAGCAAACAAGTCTTCGAGTGAACGGGCGATCCTGACGTGCGCCTGCAGGCCTGCTCACACGCTAAAACTTCTTGGCCGAACAGTAAGCGCGACTTTTCTGATTTTTTTTTTTATTGAAAGCGGTGTAAAGTTTAAGCAGCGGCGAGAAAAATCAAAAGAAGAGCGTGTTCTGTTGCACTAATGCTAGTTACTGCTTACATTACAAAGTGGCGTTGTAGCCTTTATACATGGAAGTCCTCGTGCAATTTTCGTAGAAGTTATACGGTAATAATACCCCAAATGGATGACAATTGGGCTGAAAGGCTATTGCAAGCGTGGTAGTTTCGTGTCAGTGCTACTATATAAGAATATGGCAAATACTAATGAATTTATATACAGACTGACAGCCTTGTGCCAACTCTACTATAAGAGGACATGACGGATACTGACGGGCTTATAGGCTGATGATAGCCTTATGTCAGTATCGCTGTGGAAAAATATAATGGATATTGTCGGACTTATTTACTGACCGATAGCCTTATGCCTGTGCTTTTGTACGAAAAAATGACGTACAGTATATTGATGTTCTTATTTGCTGACTGATGGCTTGTTGTCACTGCTACTTCAAGAGAACATGACCAAAACTGACGGGCTTATTTACGGCTACTTCATGAATGTGTTGCACAAATGACAGAGCTTCCACTGATACATCTATGCACTTGGTAAAAATGAATTTGAAATTAGCCCGATGTAGCATAGCGAAAGTTTCCAAATTGAAAAATGCAGCCTCTCGGGAGCGATGCAACTATCTGCGAGGGTCGAGCCATTGAAGCTGTTGGTATAACAGGAATAAGCAATAATAAGGCTTGTGTTCTCGTGTGGATTTGTGGAGAAGGTGGTACTGGAATTCTATTGGCAGCGAATAAGGAGCAATCCTGGAAATGTTCGGGTACTAATGTTCTGTTGCTTGGATGCAAGACCCCAACATGCAATAAGGCGTAAGTGATGCAGAAATGTTCTGGAGCTCCGATCCCCAAGGACACTCGATGCTTTTGCTGCGCAGCCACAAAGGGGGTCGTATGATTACAACCTTGAGTCTTATACCCTGCGGGCTGAAGCTAACTGAATAATTCATCAAAACGGCTGCTGAATTTTCGTGCTCACGCTATGCGAACTCTCGTTCGGCTTTATTTGCGATCGAGCGTGTTTGTGAAGATGGGTGTGTTCGAGTGTTTGGATACGGGTGCATTTTTTTTCCTGCACGCTTTGGTGCGGGAGAAGAACGTAGATAGTTTCATCGAGCCGCTACGTCAACCACCTATTAGGTCCTGACTTCCTGGAAGCTTCAGACAAGAGTGTTGCTTTCGCATTTTCAAAAAAAATCTTAAGTGGTAAACTCCCATCGACTATCCTTGAAGTGTCGTCGCTAAAATTTATTTTTCAAATGCATCCAGTTTATTAATCGAATTGCTGCTATCACATGTAACGCGATTCAAAGCGCCACAATCATCGTCCTTATTTGAATTTCCGGGCAAGTCAAGCTTAGTATAACTTGATAGAGTTATTCAGCACTTAGATGTTCTTCACCGCAGTCAGCTCCAGCCATTCCGAAGCCGGTAAGCCATGCAGAGCGGCCTAGACCAATCGCAGAGCGCTAATGTGTCTGACGTCACGCAGTTATGTGTTTACGTACAAGCTGATAAGTTGAATGTTTATTTACTGTAGCAGTATAAATGAATATATTTGGCTTTACACTGCAAATTCTTATCTATAATTTCCTGATACTGTTAAAAACAGACATTTTGCCTCATGCAGCACAATACGGCTTGTTCTGTTTATTCACTTAGCTTGTTGGTTACTCTCGAATTTGGGAACCATGTATCGTTAGAAAAAAATACATGAAAGTGAGATTTTCCTGCTATCCGAACAAAACAACTACACACAGTATAAGTACTTGGAGAACACAACTTTTCGGAGGGTACTTTTGTTTGTTGAAAATCGTAATGTCACCAAAAAATAAAAATGATTGAAAGAGCAAAGCCTGCTTTGCTGAAATATTTATTCGTTGTCGTCACTATGTTGCAATAATCACGATAACTATGTTCTAACTGTGCTTACGTGGTATTCACTTTTCTGTTCTAAGTGGGTACTAGTTATAGAGTTCAGGACTGAAAGTAAACCTATAATCAACTATAGGCTATTCTATGAAGAAAACGAAACGTCCTATAAACTAGAGGTAGCTGTGGTTAAACCAGGAGAATACTTCTACTAACTACCTATAACTACAGCAGCCCGTCGATCCTGTGTGGGAACACCTTCGTGCATGGGTTCCCCATTTCTATCGACATGCTATATGTCCCTTGTTCTTTCCTCTGTGATAACATTTCGCTCGGAAACGGAGGCTTAAACTTTCTAACTATAACTAACTAAACTATTGGGGAGCTATTGTTCTTTCGGTGGCTCTTTTCGGCAATACCTTATTACTCGCCGTTTACAAGTCACACATAATAATAATAAATTATTTTCTCTATGGTGCCATAATTATGTTAATGTAAAGCCAATTCAAAACAAAAATTTAAAGAAACATTTATAGATATCTCGTAGGCAGGATTCAAATCGTTAGAAAACACCACTGATTCATAAAATACTTTATTCGTATTCTTTTTGCATTGCATAAATTTTACCAAGTGTACTCTCGAAGCACCTAAGTTCTATAATAGAACTCTGAGCGTTTATACCCAAATCGCCAGGTGGTGACTAACTCGGTAGCAATACACAGCAAAATGCAAAGAGTGAACGCCAGTCTCTGTCACAAATTGTTCCTCATTTCTTCATCCGCCGCGAACTTCAACAAAACTTCTTCTTGGGTCCAATCAAAGAAAGCTCGAGGCCGTTCGCGCCAAAGGCACTATCCA
>LQNS02278081.1:838997-850491 GCA_001587735.2 Parhyale hawaiensis
TGATCAAATTTTGGTGCAGATCGATTGATTCATTTCTATGTTTGCGTTGTGTTTGTCATAATGTTTGTTACGTAATAACTCAAAATGTTTTGAATGGAACTTCATGAAATTTGTAGGAGTTTTAAGTAATATTAAAAAATATAAATGATTAAATTTTGGTGCAGATCGGTCAGGTCGTTTGTATGGTTGACTTAAGTTTGTTATAATGTTTATTAGCAGCATAACTCACACAGTTATAGAAGGATCTTAAAAAAAATGCAGAAACTGTTAATACTATTAAAAGGAACAAATGATTAGATTTTGATACAAATGAAATCATGGTTTCAGAGCTATTTGAAGTTTTCGTTACTGCTGCCTTACTTGGCGGAGGCGTGCGCTCTCAGAGTACTCTAGTATTGTTTTTAAATTCCTCTGATTAAAAAGGTTGCTACTAATAGGAATTTGAATAAGTTCTGAAATGGTGTCAAACGTGAGTGATTTGGAGTCGGATGAAACGATAAAAAAATATATATTCTGTTAAATTAATACCAAATTACAATGTTTCTTATCGGTAGCAATTACTGTATATCGAAAGTTATTGTAAATATATTGCAAATTTCTCTTTTAATTCATTTATGTTCTTTTTGGAGAGGAGAATTTGAGTGTTATATGAAGACTGAACACTCTTCTATTTCTCTTCGTGACACACCCCTAAGCATCGCTATTGAGACTCTAACAGGCTTGATACGTAGATGAAACTACTATAGACTTTATATGTGTCCTGGTGACGCTCCACGGTACGATCATATCAGCTATTATTCATCTGTAATCAGCGTGTTTATAGTATAAGCCACCTGTATGGCCGCGGCCCAAGTGATCATTGCCGATGGAAACACAGTGTAATCGCTGGCAACTTCTCCCCCATTTCAAGCAACTTCGTCAAAAATTGAGTACGCAACGTAAGAAAAAACATACTCATGATGATCAGAATATAGAAAGTTATGAGGCCGGACTTCTAGGAACACTTGATAAGCTAATGATGACTCATAAAGGGTACATGTTGTTAGGCGAACGTGCATTGCCAGTGCCTTAACTCAAACTGCAATGTTCAGACAGCTTAGAGGCGATGTCTTCAACATCTGTTGAAGACTGTATGGTAATTATTATCAAAAGTAGGCATCGGAGATTATGGTACGATGTTTACGATGGCCATCGCCATCGCGCTTACGATGGAGAATGCAATACCATTGCTCAATCGCCATCGAAAGCTAAAATTCCCAGTTTTCATCGGCGATGACCTACGATGAAATAAACATCGGCGATGGCCATCGTAGGGCGTCACAATCGGCGATGAGCAATCACATTAAGACATTTAAAAAATACAAAGAACTCAGACCACAAACATCGAATAAAAGGAGCATCTCTTATAACCTCGGCCTGTGTGCGATTTTCACACCAGTAATACTATTCCTACCTGATAAAATGTGCGAACTGTAAGACCAAGGTTTTTAGGGATAATCATAGCCTGCTTTACAAAGTTTAATTATTATTTGTCAAGTAGCTAATATGCTTCAAATGTAATGACCTTTCAAAACCTTAATATTAATTGACATTTTTAGATTTGGGGAATGTAATAAAATAAGCCTTGTAACCCACTCTTTGTTTTAATGTTACTAAAAAATGAATGTTTCAAACTCGTAGGGCTGTTTTTCAGTAGTTTTAGCCTAATTGCATTACATCATCGGCATCGGAAGTACAATCGAGGACGATGCCCATCGTATGCCATCGCCGTTGGGATGTTCAGCCATTTCAACGGACCAGTGCTTCCTGATAAAACCTTCGCCAATGGAGAAAATGTCCATCGCCGATTGTTTGATACAGTTCTATCGGACCATCGTTTCATTGCCATCGTCGATGGATCTGTTGCGATGTTCCATCGTAAAATCGTAGTTCATCCGATGGCGATGGTCTTCACATCATCGCCATCGTATAATCGGCAATAGCTATCGCGCCAGGCTCCGATTATTATTAGTAAATACACCAGACAGGCAACATGAGTGCAGAAGAAACTCCATAAGGTTATCAAATCCCACGCAACCAGCCCAGCAAGAGAAAAAAGAAAGAGAGAATTAGAGATCACAAAATCACTCTGCTTATATTATCCAAAACGGTAATGTATCTTCAACTATTTTGTGTGTTAGTGAGCTTCAGTGAACTGCCAATATTTACTTCCTATAAATAGCATTGGTCATGCCAGCTGTAGGCCTGCTTCCCTAACTAGCCAACTGGTAACGATTGGAAGGATGTTTAAAAATTAAGAAGCACTTAGTGCATAACCGACTTACATCAAATCAGCATGGATTTCGTCATAGACGATCTACCACTTCTCAGCTGCTCGAGCATTATTATTCTATTCTAGACTCATCGTGCCTAAGCGAAAATGTAAATGTAATCTTTGTAGATTTTGCAAACGCATTTGATAAAGTTGACCACAGAATAGTGTTACTCAAACTTTTCAATATGGGCATCTGTGAGAAAGGTCTGATGTCTTCGGTGGATCGAAACATTCCTGACAAACGGGACCCTAAGTATCATAATAAATAATAAAGTGTCCAAACCATAGCGGGTACTCAGTAGAGTCCCGCAAAGTACTGTGCTTTGTTCAATACTCTTCCTTATCATGATATATGACAAAGGGCACTAATGCAAGTTTGCAATTTCTACCTCGTGTGCGGACGCCTCACGAATATTAGCAGAGATACAATCAGTGACAGACGTACCAGCTGTGCAATTAGATTTAAGTAATATTTCCGTTGATGGACGACAACAAGACCTTCAACGAAACCGAATTCCAACTATTATGATACGGGAAAACTGTTCCATTATTGAATCGATATCGCTCACTACACAACGAGTGGTGGAAACGAATAGAATGAAAGTTTTAAGAAACATTGGGGTGAGAATGCAGGATAATGCCACTTTTAGGGATAACGTTGCTAGAGTTGCTACGATAGGCAAGAAAAGGAGTTAATGGGCACATCGAACATTCTCTTAACGAGAGGCAAACACAAGGTTCACATTATGGAAGCAACTGGTATTGCGGAGGATAGAATGCTGTTCACCTCTTTGGATACCGAGCGAACGGAAAAACGTAAAGCACCTCGAGGATATCCGGAGATCTTTCACTGTTCCAATTGGAGGCATGCAAGACTTAAACTATCACAAAAGATTTGCACAACTTCAAAATTAATTGTACTCAATTCAAAGAAGATGTGAGGGCTTCAAGACCATATATGTTTCGAAAATTGTAGAAGGAATTACCATCATGTCATTAGACGGATCCTTGCTAGATATTAAAATAGTATTGGTCGGACTTGTGAAGTGCGAAGTGTGGCGGCAACGCAATAGCCACAAAGACTCTAACAGCTTCACTGTCCGTGGTGTGAGGTTGGTTAACAAAATGCCCCGTCACATTCGAAACGCCACCGGTATTCAAGTTGAAAAGTTTAGAAACTTACTCGACGCATACTTACTGAAAGTGCCAGATAAAACAACTGTAAGCGGCTACGTGCAATGTTAGCATAATCTGCTATTAGCCTGCTATTAACCCTCCCGCTGGTTACGGAATGCAGCATCACCTCTACGTATACAAGATGGCCGGTAGGGGTAACACCACCTGAATCTCGTCCGAATAATTATCAGGGTATTAAGGTACAGTGCCTCGCATTTCTTTGTTCACTTCCCTTGAAATGCCAAGGGTCGTGAAACTATTTTCGAATTCATAGTTACTAAAATTAGTAAAGTACAGAGAATGTGAATTAATATGCGTTCATGAGCATATATTTTCCACAGCATTCTCCTTTCCGATTTCTAAATTTTTACTGCTCGTGAACATCATCAAAGCTAGAAGATGCTCATTCACGAATTCAGAAAGGTACTCACCTCTATAACGGATGCTGATAGCATCCACCCTTCTTGATCCTGCAGATCGTGATGCACAAGTCTCATTTAGCAGTTCGAGTTCAACGATATGCAATTATGCGACAGAGGAACATCAATAGATCCACAAATAGTAGTCGTATTACCGACTCTCATCATAACTTGATGCTTTTAATACTCCGCCATTAGGTTCGAAATCCCTGGGATGTCCCTCATGAATGCTCGATGGCTTGGCATCAGGACTTCTCTGCTATTGAGGCGCCTTCCTTATTCTATCATTGCCGTGCCCTTCCTGAAGCTCCAACGATGCCCCCTACCATTTCACTGCGAAATATCAAGTTTATGGTAGATTGCAGCTTCTCGAGTACCTGCAACTTGGTCCGTAAAAGGAGCACATGGTGAAGTTCATTTTGTCGCTCTGTACAGTAAATCTTTCATTTATAAAATGGGGAAATAACAGCAAATGACTTTAGCAGTAGCTGTGCATACAGTATCAGTTTATAGTTGGATGGTATTTTTCGGTGGCATCGATGAGAAGGAGCATTAGAAAATTGTAGCAATACTCGGTAACCTTGCAGTTACATGAGGATGGGAGTTTATCTGGCTTCATTTCGCTCATCATTTGCGTGCGCTCGTTACCAGTCAGTTCATTGTCCCAGATGTACAAGATTTCTACGAAAACCCGAAATTCTCACTGCAATAATTTACTGCACTGTCGTGAAATATCAGGAAACATAATATCTCAATTGAAAATTTACTGTTCAGCCTCCAGAGAAGACAGCCCATAGCAAAATGAAATGTTGAAAATAATATAAAAAAAGGTTTATCAACATGAACAATAATATCAGCTCGAGTATTTTGAAAGTACACCTTCGCTAAGCAAGTCAATGTTAACGAAAAGTTCGTGTTAGTCTCGAAACTAGGATTTCCTTTTTAATATCAGCAAAATTTTGAGAGTTAAAACACTTGAGAGTAAATAACAGCTTCTGTAATGGTCATTTGTGCCTTTTAACATTTTCAAAAATTCCTTGAAATTTCAGGAAGATTCGTTCATGATTTTGTGAGTCATGTTACTGACTGACATAAAAAAAATAGAGAGAACCAAACGAACAAACAGATAAACACGTAAATTTTGTCACTGGCTTCTAGTAACGATTTCAACAATAATTGCAAATTTCATTAAGATAGGTCCATACTTACCTCCGCTAAGAAGGTTATGTTTCTGTCGAATTTGCCTGCCTGTCGCTTTGTGTATTTGTTTGTTCGTCATCAAAATAACTCAGAAAGTTATGGACGGATCTTCAGAAAATTTACAAGGTTTGTTAGGCATATTAAGAGTAACATATGATTAATTTTTAGTAAAGAACTATTCAACCTTTTTTTTTATTTCTTTATTTGCTTCTTTGTCTGCCTCTTTTTTCTTAATACCATAACTTAGAAAGCTATAGATGGATTTGACATGAGTTGTTAGGTATATCACGAGGAGTAAATGACCAAATTTTAGTGATTATCTCTTTATTCGTTCGTTTGTTTGTCTCTGTGTTGGATTTAGTATCTGTTAGCAAAGTAACGCAAAAAGTCATGAACGGATCCTTATAAAATTAATAGAAATTATTAGAAACGTTGAAAAATAGAAGTAATCAAATTTTGCTGATGATCGGTTCGGCTGTGTATGCATTTGACTAATATTTGTCAGATACATAACTCAAAAACTTATCAGCGAATCTTCATGAAATTTCTATGAATTGTTAAAAATGTTGAAAGACACAAATGACCAAATTTTAGTGATGATCGGTTTGTTCGTTTGTGTGTTTGACTGATGTCTGTCAATATGTTGGCCAGAGCATGACTCAAAAAGTTGCGTTATCAAGAAAATTACAAAAGCTCTTACTACTGTCAAAAGACACAAATAACTAGATTTTGGTTCAGATAAATACAGAATAATATTTTCAGAACCAATTTATTTTTTTCGTTAAGGTATCTTTGCTTGGCGAAGGTATGCGATCTCAGAGTGCTCTATTTTTTGTGTGTTATGCTACCAAGAAAACAGAGGTAGACAAAAAGACAGAAAAAGTTTGGACGGATTTTTACCATCTATTCCCCTTAACATGCCTCGTCGCTACAAAATTAGGGATGCTGTACATCTGCATACCAGGATATTTATATTTTTATGAACTGTAGGAAAATATTTAACATCAATTATAACTGATTCTGAAACACCTACAGTACTTTTTCAGTTTACATAGCGAGCCCAAACAAACGCACAATAAGTGTCAATGGCTAAGCGGGAAATATATTCATAAGTAAGAAATATACATTCAACAGCACAGGCCACTGGTAAAATGAAAATCCAACTTTGATCAAGTTTAAAAAATTTTGTCTCAAAAAATGAAATAATTGTCGGTAATCGTTGACAAGTATGTACGAACTCATGTTGCTGCTTCATTAGCATATATCTTGCATCAGCACGAACAGTTTGCATTTCGTTTGAGGAACCTATGCTAATAAGAATGCATTTAATGTAGCGTCATGTATCAGCCGTGGGATCTAATTAGCATTTTAGGCGGACCTGCGAGTATGCTGTATTGTAGTCTGCATCAGAAGCTATTCTCTAGTGCAGTGGTTCCCAATCTTTTCTATGCCTGACACTCCTAGTAAACTTTTAATATGTTCTCGCACCTCCTACAAAAATAATTTCTCATGAGCTGATAAAGAATTAAATGTACCCCAAATTTGTGAAAAATTTATGTATCAACCTTATTTTATCCGAGAGTTTGCACCTTGTTAAAGGCCGTCTCGCCCACCCGTTGGAGACCCCAGTCTGAGTTCAGTGCATGGAAGAATTACCATTGTCGTGGATGGTATACCTTGCAGCAACCCCAAGTTATTATACAGTATACACGAGCTGCCACTGCAAGTGAGTGACATACAGAAAGTTGTGCATCACAGCTCCGTTGTATGCATCACCGGTCAACAGGTGGCACTGCTTTGTGTGGGCTGCAAGCAGAGCAAAGCCTTAATTTTACAGCCCATAAAAACTTTGACAGGGCAGCTGAAGGGTCACAAGCGATTTATATCGAGGTAAGTTCGTGTTACTCTTTCCAGTAAACTTTCACATACTTTATTGCATACATTATGCCGGATGAATAGTTGGCATTGAAGTTCATGATATAAGTAAACTTTCTATTGGAACATGACAGAAAAGAGATGTTTAAATAAAGATGAAGGTAATTCATTACCCCTATCATTGTGCTGGAGGTGTTTCTAAGCGCCGTAACTTCAGATTTTGTTTTCGAAACCAGTGTATTAATTCAGTTTCTAACAAATGCTACGTTACTTTTACTCGCTACTGTAAGGCATCGGTACCTTGGTATATTTTAGTTATTTTTGACCATAAAATATGGATCAATTAGTATGATGAAATAGGATACATTTTCCTTGAGACTATCAAATTAATCTCATGGAAGAATGGAAATTTCGTCGCAAGAGACTTAACAATTCCATGTTCGGTTAAACAAACACTTTTTTATAACAGTTGTCTTCGTCACTTTTTTTTCTCAAACATTGCAAAGCAGTACTACCCAGTCTACTTGACTATATAAAAATAGATTGTTCAGAAGCTTCTCTACTGTATTGTTAATAGGCTGTAGCCTAAGCCATGCGCAGACGAGCGACATCTTCGCTGATTTCGACCAGACAAAATTGTCGGATCAAGTTTGGCACATTTCGATGCACACGTCGCGGGGGAAACGTTTTTGAAGCTGCGATGTCTCAGGGTAAAGTTTAGAAGTTGCATGGAAAAGAAATTGTAAACATCAGTTTAACAAATTTTACTGCTTGTTTACTCGCCGGATATTTAGTCAACGTGCATAGTACTCAGCAACTGAATGTTTTATGCTATTTCTTAGATTGTAAACAAAATTTTGAGATAGTGTACGTTTTCTGCAGCTATCACCGTTGTAGCCTGGAGACAAATGCATTTTGTACTTTTGACATTGCAGTTACAATTGTCACCATTTAACGTAAAGTTTTAAGATAAACGAAGCCGTTACATACCATAGTGGGCAACAGATAATAGGGAAAACTGGACTGTATGTTGCTTTGAATTACTCCGAAACTACGAAAAAGATTCGCCTGGACGCATCCTGCTGAGCTCGCTTGTAAGGCAACTTCTTCGCCGAGTCTGGTAGGGCATTTGGGGTGAAATGCCATTTTCGATAATTTTTGCTTCTTATCTGCATTGTTCTTTAAGTTATCTCTACAAGATCCAGTATTATAGGAACAATATTAATGTAACTGTATATTTAAGAACGATATGTATCGTCTATCTCTGAGCCATGCACAGCATGGAAAAACAAGTCATCGTAAAACAATTCATGCAGTACACCTTCCTCCGACATATTCCATCTCCAGCGGCACTGTGAGTTCTCGGAAATTTCTTCCCTCTCAAGCCCTAAGTTGCATTAAGTTTTGTGAATTTACCAAGATTGATAATTAAATAAAATTACGCACAAACGCATGGCAACAGACCGATTGATGAGCTCAAGCTATTACTTTTGAAATTTAGATTATAATTTATAAGTTATTTATAGATATATAATTCAACTTTTGATACGCTATTATTTTTGCGGCTAGAAGGTAATTTGGGTAAGTTGATTTTATATGCATAAGAAAAAGCATTTGTTGCTAGGAATATAACTCAAAAGTAATTACTGGATTTTGATTGCATTCGCCAAGATACCGTGCACATGGTGTTAGAAATGGTTCGTTATTGGAAAAATATCACGCGTTTTTATTCCGTTTATTTGCTCGTCATTGGATTTATTCCCAATAGCTTTCTCTTCGAGTCCTCCATAATTAAAGCTGAACTGGCTATCCCAGCTCAGCATCAAATTTTTCTTCAAAGTTTGTTAGTTAATTTTGAATGTCTTCGGATGAAACTATGCTAAGAATAACTAAACTACTCGTAGTAAATAGACGCAAAATATAAATCATGGTTCATCATCGACTAGAGTTTGCATATATACGAGTTCCCAATATACCACAGTATATGTATTGACCAGGTTTTTGTTTCTCTAAAGTGCATTGGTCCTAATACTTGACAGTGAGGTAGCTGCGTAATGTTTCTTTCCCCTCAGTCACAGACATTTAATTTGGAACCCGGAATTATCTACCTATCCTCATCTGTGCAAGATTAATATACTACCACTTTTACATACGATCGCTCTTAGTGGCCATGATTCCTCATCTATGTACTATGTGCAAAACTTTCTGTTTGGCCACCACAATTGGAATCAGAATGTTCAAAGAGCGAAAACCTTTTAATAATAATGATGATAATAACACCCCTCGGTGGGGATAGGATGGACCATGGGCCGTTAGTTTAGTGTAAGTTCGTCCATCCTATGTTATGGAGAGCAGCGCCCCAGGGGTTTGTGTAGGTTGCCTTAGCCATTAGCTAGGCCTTCGAGACGTCTGTCTTTCGTGCCCACTTCGCTTTTTCCGATTTCATACCCTTACTGATACTGTACTACTTTCTCCTGTTCATCCTCTTCTTTCTCGGCTTACTGTTCCCATACGCGTTGATCCTGTGGTGGAACTCCTGTGGCATGGGCTCCCCGTTTCTATCGTCATGCTATAGCTATTTCCCTTATTTTTCCTCTGTTAATCACCTTAGGTGTGAAGACAGAGGCTTAAATTAGTCAATACTCATAATAAAAATAGTGACTCAGTAGCGCTACTTTGAGATACGGAGAGTAGACGGAAGGTGCTAATTAAGCCAATCAACGACTCTCGCGGAAATAAGACATGACCCGGACGGCGAAGGTGAGTTAATCCATTAAAGTAAGAAGTGAACCTTTAGTTTTCATCTGTTGAAAAACAGTAAGACAAGAAAAGAAACTGTTTCTCAGTGGGCAACCAACAACTGCAGCTAGCGCTACTTGAGCGAAACACTCGTATTTATTTGGTAAGAATGAATGTACGATGGTTCAGCGCTGCTCATGAAAGTATTCTTAATTTGCACACTACGATTTGAACTAATCCAATCCATTTAGCTTTAGCCATACCCGTAAAAGTTGCATTCTCCTCTTGGGATTGAAGTCCAGGTGATACTCGAAAGGCAAGAACATTGGAGGTTCCCGGAAACTCTAGATATCCCCAGGATTCACTTTTCAATCGTCTCAAGCGTAGTCGGTTTGCGAATACCTTGAGATACTCGACCCAGAGTGGCAGTTCAAGGACTCAGAATTAAAATTCCAGATAAGTTGAGCCTAAGTAAATTATACTATCTTCAAACAATCGAGCGAATTGAACAGGCCTTTACTCTGCAGTTCAAATTTTATTTACTTGTAAATTAAAATTTAGGATTTATGTAGAAATAGTGCACCTTGCTAGTTAGACAAAGGAGTTAATTCCCGAACTCCAAATAACAGCTTGTTTAAGGATCATATGATTTAGTTACGAGTCTGGTAGAGGAGATGTTGCTAGTTCAGTTGGTCAAATTGTATTGAGATATACTGTATTAAATATATCGTGTTTTCGACTGCCCATTAACATTAACAATATATACTATGTATATATATATTGTTGGCAATGCGTGTCAAACCGTAGCACTGATTGTATTTATTTAATTTAAAATTCATGATAAGGATAGGCGCATCTTGACAAATCTTAGTGGCGCCGTGTGGTTACTAAAGTGAGCGTGTAGCACCGCTCCATAGCAAAGTTATCATATTTTTTCAACTAGACTGAACTATGTAGTTTCCATACTTTGGTAGCCAAGGGCTGCCCCTGGCAAATTTTAAGAAATTAGAGTGGTTGAAATTTCGGGTGTCTGACGTAAGACAGTACGAGCTATGGTGCTAGAGGTCCCATTTTTAACTCCATTTGTACCAGGCTGGTATCCCTTCTTTTTTTAAGCTCTACGTATGGAAAGTTTACGGGCGTGTTTCATTCTTAATAAGACAGCCTAAGTTGCGTATTTGGACCTGATATGTTAATAAAGACACCAAAAAACTATTCACACGAGTAATCAAGAAAATAAGATTGATTCATGCGATGCCAATAATGAACAAATCAGTATTACATAAAAAATACGAGAAATGCTGCATGCAAACGGTAATAGGAGTAGTGATGCACCGCTTGTTAATGGAATCCAATTTATATATCCCGGATATCTGTTGTATGGGATGCGGAATAATTCGATCCTGTTGCGAGCGCCGTGTCTGAAAAATCCGTTAAAAGGGATAAAATAAATTGATGGGTCTTTTCTATTTGAAGGCTGCACAAAAACAGACTTTCATGTATTTAGGTAACATTAAATTGTGGGCTGCGTTAGGTAAAGTTAAGTCCTGCAAATCGTGCAACATGCAACAGAAAAAACCACACTTAGCAAAAATTTAGCTACGATTTAAGACGCCTCCAAACGGAAAATAATCCCGCTGGAAAATGATTGCCACAGAAAATCCAGCAGGCTGCACCCAACCCGCCATTTCCACTCCCACACTTGTTTGCCATGGGATCAATTTAGAAGCAAAGTTTTAAGGTCATCAAAGCCGCCATCTTGCAAAATAGT
>LQNS02278081.1:881564-909144 GCA_001587735.2 Parhyale hawaiensis
TATATCTATTTATTCTCATTGTACGTGGCCACCAATATTGGTGACTGGGCCTAATTACTAGGTTGAATTTTGGCTACTTTGTCTATACTTGTAAGCTTGTAAGCATATTCTGTGAACCCATTGTGTTCTTGATAAAGGCTAATTATTATTATTATTATTGAGGTCTTGAGATGGCATTATATCAAATACTGAAGAATATGAAGAGAAGCACAAAGTAGAATTTCGGTTACCCACGACGTACGTTTCGCTGTCCTCAGCTCATCAGGTGGGAGGTTCGAANAAATTGAAATCGTTAAATTTTGTTGAAATTTCGGCAGGTTAACACAGTGAGATGTAGCTGTGATACCGCGTATTCCAAAGCTTAAATAGAATTTTCCAATAAGCAAATTTAACGATTTCAATTTCGACGACCATCTTCGAACCTCCCACCTGATGAGCTGAGGACAGCGAAACGTACGTCGTGGATAACCGAAATTCTACTTTGTGCTTCTCTTCATATTCTTCAGTATTATTATTATTGGAATATATAGTTATTAATATACGCAAACTTAACACAATCTCATGTAACCCAATATTTACTTGAGAGATGGATATCAAATCAGATTTAGCACATTTAAATAATACATGAAAATGCATGATTATACCCTCAGGGAGTGAATTCTGGCGGGCCCTATCCCTGCCACAATATATTTGCGCATCATGCACCCAAGGTTACCGAGTGCCTTTTCCGCAGGAGATGTTGCAGCTTGCCGCAGTTCCTGCTGACGAGGTTAGTTTTGTAAAGTTAGGTAGGTTCTCAACTTTCCTCTTTTTGTTCCGTGAGGTGGGCTGTCAATCGAGATAGCCAACCTGGTTGGTACACGGGGCATCTCTAGTCTCTCTCGCGTGGAAGGACACAAAAGGGGCCGACCACTTGAGTGTCTCCTACTATACTTTTCGCATTGTTTCCCTGCCCTTGGTAGCGCACATGGCCACCACCCTACCCATTATGCGATATTTGAATACTGCACAAGTAACTTCTCTGTTGAAACGCCTGAGTTGCGTCTACGGAGGCTAAACAACGTAAATAATATTAATGCATGATTATATGCTTTTGATCTTATATCCATGTTAATTTTGCAACTATTTATTAATACACGAAGTGTTCTTTTTTCGGCCTAATTCTTTTCATAACTATGTTTTATGTTTTTACTAAGCAAATTCCTCAGCGAGGAGGTCAGTTTCTATGGCATTAGTTTGTAAGAACACCATAATCATTTTGAGTTTGACAAGTCATGATTCTGGTAGACATAAATTCACTGAAATTTAATTTGAAAGCCGCATCTGTTGTAATTTAATGGTGCGTGAGAAACCAGTAAATACTTTATTTAAAAAAAAATTAAGAAAATCTCCCTACATTTTCCTGCCACAATATATTTGGGCTTACGAACCCAAGGGACCCAAGTGCCTTTTCCATAGGGGATATTGCAGCTGGCCGCAGGTCCCACTAACAAGGTTAGTTTTGTAAAGTTAGGTAGGTTCTCTATTTGCCCTTTCTGTTCCTCGAGGTCGGCTGTCGATCGAGATAGCAGACCTAGTCCGTTGGACTTCTCTACGCTCTCTCGTGTGGAAGGCCTCGAATGGGGTCGTCCACTCGAGTGTCTTCTTCTATTCTTTGCGCCTTCTTCTTGCCAGTAATAGCACACTGAGCCAACCGAGTTTTTGCCGCAGGAATGCAGAGATAAAACATTCCTACTGATAAAAAACGTTAAATATATATATATATATATTTTTTCAGTTGAGCTTCACTGTAGAATCGCATCGCTGCGTCTAGGTTGGTAAAACACTGAATCTAATAATTATAATCTCCCTACAAAGGACGCTAAAGTATTAGGAATTTACCATGACAACTTCAATTCCTATGCGAAACATGGTGAAGCTGTTTGCAAGAATCTAATCAGCTTTATCATGTATAGTTTAAATTTAAATGATTGAATTATTCGAATATTTTTTATCATTTCAAGGATTTTCAAAGATGGGAAGGGTTAGGTGAGTCACCATGAGGCCAGGTCAGGTTGGGGTAAATATCTTCATTACGGTATACCTCAGTTTCTCAACAGCTGGTACTTAATGTCTCGTGAACCATCTATTTGCGATGGGTAAAGTTTTGAATGTCTTTTTCAATGGCGTCATATTTATCAGAGTCAGGATATTTCAAATTTCTAAGTGATTAATGTCTACTTTCAAAAATTTACTGGTTCTGTTATATTCCCCAATTTTGTGCTTCACTAGCGTCACGTTTGAAATCGAATAAACCAACATGGCCACCGTCTTGTGTCTCCTCAAGTCCATTCCCATAGCAAAGTAGTAAAATATGCTATTTTGCGGCGCTTCTTAAGTTGAATTTAAGTACAACGAGTAAATATCTACAAAAACAATCAAATCAGATTTAGCACATTTAAATAATACGTGAAAATGCATGATTATACCCTCAGGAAGTGAATTCTGGCGGGCCCTATCCCTGCCACAATATATTTGCGCATCACGCACCCAAGGTTACTGGGATTATGAAAAATTACCGAATTCTTTTTGACACGTGGCACTGCTACTAAATAAAGGCAGAACTTCCCGAGTAGAGTTCCACCCACTTTTTGGTGGAATTCATAGCCCTTTGTAATGAAAACCACTTGCATTCCGAGAGGGGTAAATTCTTAAAGGTAGACCAACTACCCTGATAACTTTCATAATATTGATTGTGGTAGAAAATGGAAAAGTGACAAATTATTTAGCCAGAGCAACGGCTGGAATTGTAAGTAGAAGAGACATAGACCTAAATTAATTGATTTATTAAACGCTCCTAAGAAATAATGTTAGCATCACTATTTAGCCGAACCTTACCTAACCTTCCTTAGGCTTACGGAGATCACTTGCAAATATTAATATCTTCATATTTATATATTTATTCCATGAAACAGTTAGCCCGCGCGCAATCTAATCGCAACAAGAATAACTGCACGTTGCTAAAGCATTCGATGTCCTCAAGGGACTCTATACCTAGATTAGCTTGAGGATTCCTCGCCCGAGGTCCAGGTGGCGTTATGCACGCCGCTCGTCTCGCGCAAAGGTGATACTGCAGCCCGTGACCAGCGGGAGGACTACACTACCAATCACGCTAGTAGCTTGAATAGTTTTTCGTTCGTTATTTGTTGAGAATACGACGTATTAACCCTTTAGTGCCTCAATAGAACATCACTTTTCGTAAGAATAACACTACATGTAATGTCATCATATGTGTACCGTAGGCACTAAAGGGTTAAGCTGAAAAGTGGCACACACGCTCGCGTCAATAACATCAATGATACTTTGATCATTGGTTCTGTGCGGTGAAGTAGATATTGAGCTACAGTAATTACTTTTTTTGAAATTGGGTGTACCTTACTCGAACACAGTAATAGCTTTCAAGTTAAAAATAAATGTGTTAGCAGCTCAAAGAGGCCTTGGGGATAAATGGTACAAGAATAATGGCTTTGAGCATGAAAATATTCACGAATTACAGAGTAGCATGCAACAATGAACTTTAACACAGTTTATTTATCGATGTATTTCCCATGTCGCTTGATACTTCGAATATCTTGTCATTGGGGCATTCCATCAGGTTCTTGATGTTAGAAGGAGACATTGACTCTGGAGCACTCTTGATAGCTGTCACAAGCTCTTCCTGCGACGTAAATTGTCTTTCCTCTGCATCAATTGGGTGTTTAAGAATGGCCCAGAGGTTCTCAATATGGGGTGGAGGCCTGGTGATGCCGGCGGCCAGTTCATGAGTCGATTGTCCCGGAACCCCATTGAAGTCAGGCATGTCTTGGTCAAATTTGCACAGTGCGGTGGTGCAATATCTTGCATGAACACGAGCTGGCGAGAAGAGACTGTGGAAGATCTTCCAACCTACGACGAAGGACAGACTCCAGCATCTCGCAATAAGTGACAGAAGTTATTTTCACACTCTCGGGAGCTTCAATAGGGCCAATAACCTTATTACCTATTATCCCCGTCCATATCATGACACCACCGCCTCCCTGCTGCCTTCGGACTCGTTGATGGCGTTGGTTCCTTTAAAGTATAGAGTACCCGTCCGGTAGCCTCACGTGTCCGGGCCGTCAAGTGTCGTACGCGTTTTGCCACGGAAGTTAGCACGCTGCATATCAAGTCTCATGTACGTTCTAGCCCATTCTGCCCATAAACTCTTGTGTCTGGACGTCAAAGGAGGTCTTGTTGCAAGAGGTTTGTTACGGGTCATGCTCCTAACCGTTGATTTCTGGTTGCTGTTGGAATATCCGGGCGTCCTGCCTCCTTGAAAATGCCGTGTGATGTTTGCCCGGGCATCTTGCGTACTATTCTCGAAATTTTGCGTGAATTACGTTCAGTGATACTTTTTAGTACTCCATCATCTGATCGTTGCTTAAGAGAAGACGGTTGTTTCAAATATCTCTATATGGTGTCAAGATGACCACCTAATTTAGCAGCATCGTCAGGAAGAGATGTTCCCTTCACGATTTCTTCCACTATTGTATCCTCCTCAGCCTAACGTAGACCACGAGGGTGTTTCATTACGACCCGAGAGCTTAACAGCTATTAGCGTGGTCGACTGCAAAACAGCAAGCTCCTCCTGGAAGTGAAATGCAGACAACACCGCGATGTTGCTATGTATGAAAATTCGGGAAATACATAAAAAAAGCATGTAAAGCTATTCGTAATCGGCAGTGTAGTAGGTAGAGAGTTATCCCCACATTTCACGTAGCCGCCAATACACCTGGTTTGTCTGGATGATTCAGTTAGTATTCGTCCAGTGAGTTTATATTATTATTATTTTGCATTCTCAGTCCCGGCGGTATTTCGAATGTGACGTGTCATTTTGTCGGACAACCTCGCATCCCGGACAGTGAAATTACTCGCATTAGAATATTTGATCGAAATTTGCGCTTCACAAGTGCGACCAATACAGTCTGAGTATTTTGCAAGTATCCGCCCATTACATTGATAGGAGTTCTAGAGATAGGTTGATTCACTGGGAATCTTATTTCAGGATAAAAAGAAGCACCAACGTGATCCCAAACATTATTAAAAACCAGACGTTTCGTTTTTTTAAAAATCCATCATCAGTGTTCTGAAAATGACAAAATTCGGATTATAAAAGGTAGTTAAAAGATGAAAAACAAAAATACATCTATCATAGGTCCCTAACCGTTACAATGTAGGAATTCGTTGTAGAATTTTGCAAACATATAGGATCCTAAAGCGTTCGAATCTTCGTTGAATTCAGCACATTAAATGTGAGTAAGCTATACCTGATGATTTAATTCTTGCATACCCTGGATTTTAGCACTAAACGATCTCTGGATAGCCTCGAGGCGCTCTAGGTATTTCCGTTTGCTCAGAAACCAAAGAGGTGAACAATATTCTATCCTCGGCAGGACCAGTTGTTTCCATAAGGTGAGCATTGTGTCCGCCTCTCGTGAAGAGAATGCTCGAGGCACCCATCAGCTCCATATTTTGCTTATAGTAACAACTCGAGCCACATGTTGTTCAAAAGTGGCATTATCCTGCATTCTCACCCAATGATCCCTTAAAATTTTCTTTCTTTTGATTTCGTTCCCATCTCTCGTCGTGTAGAAGTGTAGAACGTCGATTCAGTAAGGGAAGAGCTTCTCTCGTACTGTAGCAGTTAGGCTAGGTAACACTCAAAAAAATTCTGGCTCCTACAAGCGTGCTCTAATCTCCAGCACACAAACGCTGTCGGGACGCTGTCGGCGTGCTGTACAACCCCGCTTATGTGTGCATTGAACCTACCTTTTGATATATTTCCCACTTGCACGACAAAGTACGAGGCGCGTTCGACGCCCCAACGCGTGCAAACGTCGGAGGAAAATGTGTAGTTGTGTTGAAGTCAGTGAGGACTAGTGATTTTTCGGGTTGAATTTCAAGTGATATATTGTTTGCTTTCATACTTCAGACACCATACATACGAAGGTATATATTATATCATGGGCAACAAACTGCATCTTTGTTCAAACTGCTTAGCATGTACGTGCATCCAGAGATGCACGAGCACCCACTGCCCATAGCACGCGTCCGATTTGAGGGCCTAGAGCACGCCTAGGTAAAGGTAAAGTCAAATTAGACCACACCCTAACCTGGGAAACCCACATGCACTGGTTTGTGCTGCGGGTATAGGCCCACTGGCCCCAGATGAGCAAGTGTAGTCGCAGTCGCCCTCGGGTCGCGAACTATGGCTCCAATTTGAAAAAAGGAACAAATGACCCGAGACCCCCCACCCCCCTCACCTCTGAGGGGGGCAGTTCTGCCACGGCGCCATGCATGCACACACAACTGCCGAGTCAGCACACAAAGATCTGCAAAGAGCTCGTGTGCCTCACGGGGCATCGAACGAGCGATACAAGGTGTCAGAGCTGAGAACATGAGCATGCAGCTACCGTGTCGGCGAGTTTGTGTGCTGGTATTGGGACAAGCTTTCGGCACTCATTGACGTGCGTTTCCAACACGTCTGACTTCTCTCAGTGTATAGCCAGTTCGCTCATCCTGTGTTATGGGAGCAGAAACGCCAGGTGGATTATGTAGGTTACCTTGGCTATTAGCTAGACCTTCGGGGCTTCTGTGTTTCGTGTTCTCTTCATACTGATGACGGTATGTTCTGTTTTTCCTGACTTGCTGTTCTCATGCACGTTGGTCTACCCTCGTGCAGGGGTGACTCGTTTAATTTCGTTGCATACATATCTGGAGCATTTAAACTGTTATTTTATGTTCAGTTCATTTTTCATACGATCGATCCATAGTTAAGAGAGGGTATTTTATAGTTGCTAAGAAGAACAGGCTGTAATCACATTTATCTATATCACGTGTTCCCAAATTCTTTCCACAAAATGAAACTATACATTCCTTACAATAAAGTAACCATGTTTTACTCTATCGATGCATATCCAAAAATATCTACTTTTAAAGGTACGTTTACTGAAAGTTCAGTAGTTCACTTCGTCGCCAGATTACTGTACTCTACACCAAAGATAATGATGCACACCGGTCATTTGTTGACATTGATCACTCTAATCTGCACCGTACCTGATTTCAGACGACCATGAACCTACCGTCTGAAGAACTGATCGGTAGGATCGTTAACGGTTGTGAGAGGATTCGTGAAACTCCGGGCATCTGTGAACGGGTTTGGCAATCACTACGTCGTCGCCTTCACGCTTGCAGTGCTCCTGATGGGAAGAATTTTGAACAAATTCTGCAACTGTGTAACATATGAACTCCAGTTATCTTTAAAAAATGAACATAGTCTGACAGTGATTGTTCATTTACCCTATAACATTCGCTGATTCTGGGCTAGGTTTAAGTTTAACTTAACGTAGCTACCTTAAAAGTAGATATTTTCGGATATGCATCGATAGAGTAAAATTTGTTTTTTTCGTTATAAGGAACCTATAGTTTCATTTTGTTGAAAGGATTTAGGAAACCCGGTATTAAACTAAAACTCTTTGAACCTTGCTTGCCTATTTATTTACTTGTGTCTTGTTTACACTCAGCTTCGTTGCAGTAAGACGGGAAAAAATTCAAGCGTTAATAAAGTAGATACCTCCTGTAGGAAGTTTTAGAGTCCGCCATACAATCTTTGTCATCATACTGAAGTCAGATCAAGACATATATTTGTGGAGCGTCATGGCCTGTATGCAGACCACTTTATAGATCGAGTGCATGAGAGAACTGAAACTTCATTCACGTGCCCAATATCAGTAGCTAAGACGATTGAAGAAATGCTCTAAGCTTCTGCGCTTTAAGATGGGAAAAAATTCGAGCTCTCAAGATCGATTGTAATTCGATTGTATCTGTGATACGGTAGTTTCTGAGCTCTACTGCATGAACGGGCAGGTTAAAGTCGAAGGTGCCACAGGAAACTCAACTGGAATACGTAACATATAAATTGACTTTGCTTACACGCTGAGTGTTGTATATTCATTGGAGAATCAATGAAGCTGCTGATGCCGACCCAAGTACGGGCAGCAGTGGACCGTCAAATAGCGTGTGGTCTATGACCAGCTGAATAACACCTGCTTTTTTGCGGAAGCAAAGACGATCTTGGTGACGACCCAACGGGTCAAGGGCCGCTTAGTATCATACTAAAAGTCTGTAGGCCTTGCTTGCTTATTTATTTGTATCTTGTTTGCACACAATTTCTGTGCTTTTAGATAGAAAGGCAGTCAAGCGTTAATGGTGGAGCTACGCCCTTGGGGAAGCTTTAGAGTCCGCCATACAATCTGTCGTCGTTCAAAAGCCAGGGCGAAACTGGTATTTAAGAAGCGTGGTAACCTAGATACCGATGTTGCGAATGCCGAAAGAAGTGAAATTCTGAATTTTTAGTCCCCTGGCCAGCATCCGTAGCTAAAACGATTGAATAATAGCATTCGTTTACTGGCTTAAGAGCTAAAATATCAGTATTTGTGTTCTTTTGGTAACTTCTTGTATTATAGTAAAAATCTGTGAACTTCGCCTTATTTTAAGAGGGAAAGAAATTTAAGGGATGAAGATTAAATTCGATTGAATCTGTGCTACGGAAATTAAACCTGATTTCGGCTGCATGAACAGGGCTCGATAAATTCAAAGGTATTACGGGTAATAAAACTGGCCCACGTAACCTCTATATTGATATTGATTACAGGCTAAGTGCTGAATATTCATTAGAGCAGGAAAGAAGCTGTCGATGGTGACATGCACGGGCAGAAGTGGAAGGGCGAATGAAGTATGGTCTATGACCAGCTGAGCAACTCCTTTTTTTCAAAAGAAAGACGATTGTGATGACCCAACGGGTCACGGACCATCTAGTCTATATTATGCTAAATGTCTGTGAAATTTATTTATTTACTTGTGTGTGTCTTACTTGTTTGCACACAGCTTCTTCACTTTAAGATGGGAACAAATTCGAGCGTCAATGAAGGAGCTACGGCCCTAGAGAAGTTTTAGAGCCCACCTGTATATCGATGCTATCGTTCAGAAGTCAGGGCGAAACTGGTATTTAAGAAGGGTCGTAGCCTAGATACCGATGGGTCGAATGCGCGAGAGAAATGACGTTCAGAATTTTTTTTTTATCAGTATTTAGATTCTCTCGGTAATTTCTTGTATGACTGAAAGTCTGTGAGCTTCGCAGGAATTTGAGATATGAAGATTAAATTCAATTGTATCTGTGATACAGAAATTAAGGAAGCGCTCTGCTGCATGGACGGGCATGTTAACTTCAGAGGTGCTCCGGGAAATACAACTGAAATAATAAATTGACATTGCTTACAGGCTGAGTGTTGACTGTTCGTTAGAGAAGCAAAAAGTCTGTGGATGGTGAGCCGTACAGACAGGAGTGGACGGCCGAATAGCGTGTGGTCTATGACCAGCTGAATAACACCTGTTTCTTGTGAAAGCAAATACGATTGTGATAACGACCCAACGGGTCACGCGCCGTCTAGTATTATACTAAAAGTCTGTGAGCTTTATTTATTTACTTGTGCCTTGCTTGTATCTTGTTTGCACACAGTTTCTCTGCTTCAAGATGGAAAGAAATTCAAGCGTTAATGGTGTAGGTAACTACCCCCTGCAGGAAGTTTTAGAGTCCGGCATGCAATCTTTGTCATTGTTCTGACGTCAGATGAAGACGGATATATATACCGACCACTTGTATACCGACCACTTCATAGGTCGAGTGCACGCAAAAATTGAAATTTTGTTCGCATGCCCAGTATCAGTAGTTAAGACGATTGAAGAAATGCGCACAGTTTCTTCGATTTAAGGTGGAAACAATTCGAGCGGGGGAGATCAAGCTAATTAATTAATTCGGTTGTATCTGTGATATAGAAATGAAGCTGAGCTTGGCTGCTTGAACGTGCCAGTCGTATTTAAAGGTAATATGGGCAATGCAACTGGACGACTACGTAACATATTTATTTCACGGTGCTTACAGAGTGTTGAATGTTTCATTGCGAAGCAAAGAAGCTGCTGAGTGCCTCGCTAGTGGACTGTCAAATAACATGAGGTCTATGACCAGCTGAATGACAACTGTTTCTTTACGAAAATGAACAAGATGATAAGACCCAACGGGTCACGGGCCGTCTAGTTCAATACTATAATTAATATAGCTAGAGCTTCAGGGCAGCCTTTGGTTTCTTGGTAATTTTTCAAATTATATTGTTTTTTGTGTTCCATAACAAGCTAAATTCAACTCGATTTTAGGTGATCGATTTTCGATACCCTGGTGCTGGTTTTCTTATGAATAATAGAAAAGCTCATTTTAATGGACTGCTGCTTAATGGACTACCGCACAATAGCATTGATTTAGACTAGCCATCAGCAAAAGTGGGCTCTTGTTGAGTGTACCGGCGAGACACGGGTAAGCGCCTCTTCAGAGTGACCGCAGCACACTAAGCTACTTGTGGTGCTGAAGCTTTTAAAAATCGGGCTGGTCAAAGGCTTCTGTCACAGTAGAGGAAGCCGTAGACATCTCGACGTAAAGTTTGAATAGTCTATAGGTACCAAAATATTGTAAAATTTTGAATACTTTATAATTTTCTTTTCATGTCATGAATGTGATACAATCGGATGTGCAAAAGCGAGAAGATAGCTCACCGTTGTAAAGTAACATCTGATGAATAACTTCAACTCTCTCTCTTATTTCCGCAGAAGTGCGTTACCGAGGAATGAAATACTAAGCTTCATGCAGTACTTCAGGGCACGACGAATCCACCTACAGGATGATATCACTTCATAAGACCGTACAGCATTGAATTTTTTTATTATTTTTTTCTTGTGAACGAAATTTATGAGCTTGAAGACGATGAGGACGACGAGAAGTGCGCATTGGTAGAAAATGAGATTCCTGGCGATGTAAGTACAACTAACGTTACTTAAGTCGTTTGGCTCGAGTCACTATAGGTACTTTTTGTGACATGGGACGCACTAACCTAGCTGGCCTACCTGTCAGAGGTTGCCATCAAGCCTGTTCACGGTGCATGAAACTCCTCCCCTCATCACCAAATGACGTACCGTATCTACGCTAGTGTGCTTACATTGTTGTGACTATTTGCTTGGGCAAAAATTCGCAAGAAAAATCAGGGAAGGTTTAGCTCAAGTCTGGCCTATTTAACAGATCGTGTAACTCGGTGATTCAATTTGGTTCACTTCGTGGCTCTTGCACAAAAGTCACTGTTAACCAGGCAAAACATACTTAACCGTGGGTTGCAAACCCCGTAGATATTATAACCTAGGTTGTTGATTTACTGCAAACTGACCGACAGCTGCATTTCCATAACTGATACTTTGCTGACTGAAGTCAGTCCAATTAAACGCTACTTAGTTGTACAGGGTGTGGTTATATTTGCTGACACATCACATTACAGGCAGTCGCGCCCACACTGAAAGCCCCAAAGGTTATTTTTAGCTTTAGCCAAGACATCGGGCAGTCTTTCTTTCGTGCTTTTTCTGTATCCCATTTCGAACTCCTACTGGTCACTCTTTATCAGCTTTTTCTCTGTTCTCCCGATGTGTTGCGTTCATGCATGTTGATTCTTTGTGGGAACACCCTCGTGCATGGTTTTCACATTTCTATCAACATATTTCATGTCCCTGCCTTCCCTGTCATGAAACACAATACATAGTTGTATCTCAGGAGGCTTAACATGAATCGCATGATATAGCCTTTTTTTCGTTATAACTACGGTAAATAGATTTGAATTAAGCTTATATATTATGATTGAAACTTCTCTGTATATTTCCACAACGGAATTTTGCACATACAATGCGTTTTGTACCTGACATAACTTCTTCAATAAGTCTTATGTTGTTTTTGCAAGAGAAATTTTCACGGTTAATCAGTGTTTTTAGTTTTTGTACTGTAGCAAACCTGACCTACGCTAGATATTCTTACGTATTTTAAATTGACATAACTCAGTTCTTTCAACCTATCACAGACCGTCTGAACTCACGCTCTTCACTTAATCATGACCCAATCCCTCCAATCTAATACTGTCCGTCTACCTTAACAAGCCCCTTTTAACCCAATATGCCTTCTCTGACCTAAAACGCGTCATCTAACTTAACACACCACAAATCAGCTATAGAGGTTTGAACAGGCTACCACAGAGGAGCACAGGTTCGTAGTTATGAAACCGTGAAAACGTCACGGTAATAATATTTCTTCCTCTGTGCTTCACAAAAAATTTGCCGTAAACAACCTAATTTTTTATCATATTTCTTACGTATTGTTATCAATCTCATTCAGTATGGTTGTTGAATATAAGGCTTCAAATTTCTATCATGCAGTGCTTGGAAATATTCTATCCTCATAATTCTAGAGTATCCTGAAAAAAATATGCATCGGTTACTAGTGCGAATTAGTACTTCGGAAGACTTCTTGTTCTTCCTCCATATTCATACGCTTTTTCTAAGCACGGTTTATCACTGTTTGCTGATAATTTTATCTTTCCTAATCTTACCCACATTTTCTATTTTTCATCTCTGTATCCAAAAATTTGTTAACACTTTTGCGGGATTAGTGGATATTCTACGGTAGGGTATTTAAAAAAAAAGCCCCGGTGGAAAAATGCCACCCGGGAAAAAACCCCGGTAGGAAAACAGCCCGCCTTTCTCTTGAAGCTATATTTGGGAGCTTTATTTATTTGTTTTGAATATAACATATCTAACAAAACGATATTGTGCTGAGCTAAATTTAGCCTAGCATTTGCATCTGTGAATGTGGGTTGCAAGAACCCCTGAAATAGGTTATGTGAGATTAAGTTAGATTTGGTTAGGTGAGCTTAGATTAGGTGCGATCAGGTTAGGAGAGATCAGGTTAAGAGCAAATTAAAGTTACATTGCAGCCAAATTTCGACGCTTGAGGTTCACCTCTCGTTTGGTATCCAGGTTGCCGTAAGACCTGATTATATCCGGCGAATTCTTTTGACTGAAATATATTTTCTTAGTGCTGCTTTACGTTTGGCCAATTGAAAACTGCTATTCAGGCCTTATATTGCGGGACAGATAATTTTTTCACGCAAAACTCGTTGCTGCACAGCTTGCATTTTATTAGTAGAAGATCAGGCCCTCACGGATAACGTGTGACCAATTCTAAACTGATATTCGGGCCCTATCTCGCAGGCTGGATATATTGCTATCGCAAAACTCATGGCTGAACAACTAGCGTTTCACTAATGGAAGATCAGGCCTGCAGGGATGAGACCTACAATATAGTAAATCTATACTTGGATCCGGAACAATAAAAAGGTGAATCACAAAAATTTTGCCTTCATTTTTGACGGCTGGGCTCTTTTGTTTCTTTAGTAATGAATCTTTATTGCAGCCACCCGCTTGCTTGTGATGCCATTGTATTTTTTATCTCCTTAGATATCACGTTTTTACTTCAAAAAAATGCTTTTGAATGGAGCAGTTCATTAACTACGGTATCGTTCTGCCCCGTAGTGCATCCTGGCTGAGCAATTCTCAATATTAGGACTGTCATACCTTTAGGTTACCTAGCGAGATACAGGCAAAATGAGAATTATATGACTTAGATAAACAGAGGAAATCGGTAGGAAGAAGACCCATTTAACAAATGTTAGGTCTTCACTTCGAAACCGGCAGAAATATTTTCAGAGAACAATAGCACAGCTATGGCTAAAGCTCCATCCATTTGATGTCGAAGCTTAATTATTGCAAGTTGAATGGTTTTCGATCTGACAACAGCGCAAGCGTAACGTGCAGCCAGATGGAAATAGATGGCTGAATGGATGAAACTTCGACTCGAATAATTACAGCAATATAAAAACACCTGCGTGTGTTTATATTTATAGCCACTACAGTATTTAGCAAAATAGTTAAGTAGTTTCTTGCCTGCATGGTTTGTTGACTGGTTGCTATTTCTGGCCCATTATGACGGATTAAATAACAGAAAATTCACCTGTTAAACGTAAGCAGGTGAAATGAGACTAAATTCGAGCCTTGAATTACGGCAAATAAGTTCCGTGATTAGGTATGATCGAGGTACCTACAGCCATGCACTTAAGGTGGTCTTCTTCGTGAGCCTGGGAGACAAACTTTTTTTTCTGTTAATCACCTTTTGTTCCCAATGCTTCTCATATTCTACAATAGCAGTTCCCATGTTTTTTTTTCTTGTAGAACCATATGCCTCTGAATATCTGGATTCTGTTTGTTTGCTTTTTTATTTATCCTCGGCATTCTTTCTCCTAAAAACATGTCTTCATTAGAGATGAAGCTGCACACGCAAAATACAGTGGACTCCACAATTGAATTTAAAATTTCACTTCTCTTCTGGGCTTTGTTTCCTAATTTCTCTAGCTAAGATACCATTATAGTTTAATTTTTGCAATTACCTGTACTCTGTTTTAATTTCTTTAGCTATTTTTTTTTCTGCTTTGGCGTTTGACAACAGAAAGGTATCAGGACAAAACCCGTTTGTTTCCGTCATGTTGACGGCAAGTCACCCTTGTATTTATTTTTATATATTTGTATCGTCTGTGTCATGCTCTGAACGAAATAGATACGCGAAAATTGAACTAGGTTAAAGATTTTGGCCATCCCGTTTCTCTCTGTTGAAATCCGACAGGCGAAAATCAAACCAGATTGCATAAAATTCCTAAGGATTCCTGAAAGTTGGATGCACCGCTTGCTGTATTATTTTGAAATTCAGGCCACAAAGACGTCTGATGTCTTTCAGGGGGCACAGGATGGGACATAGTGTTAGGGTAGTTTAGGTTCGCCCATCCTATGTTACAGGGTGCAACGACCGCAGGGGACCCTGTAGGTTATCATAGCCGTTAGCTAGGCCTTCGGGACGTCTGTCTTTCGAACCCACTTTGCCTCCTTCCATTGTCATATACCTTCTATAGGATTCCTTTCGTCTGTTCTTCCTCTTTTTTCCCGACTTGCTGTTCCCATGGGCGTTGATCCTGTGTGGGAACACCTTCGTGCATGATTTCCAGGTGAGTATCGACATAGCCTACTATAATATCCCTTCCTTTTCTTTTCTTAGAAAACCTTATTACTAATTTGGGGAGGTTTAAGCTATCTTTATACTACTACGACGTCTGATGTAGCTCATGAGACTTTCATATATCTTGATTGTTACTTTCTAGATGTATGCCTATCAATGAGTTCAAAATGTGCAAATTACTAAATGACCAACGAAGCAAAGTGTCAAGTATTCTTCTCAGATACATGTAACTCTTGACTTTTACGAGAGATGGGGACCAGATGAAATCGTAATACTCAAGATACGTTCGTATAAGTCGAGATAAGGTCACATATAGTGTTGCCAAATGAAATCTGGGTTTTCCTGCTAGATTCTCGAAAAAATGCTTAAGAATGCCCTTTACGCAGCAGAAAACTATACTAGAGCAGCATTTTGCGACAAAAAATACGTTTTAAATTAAATTTAAATGAAATTTCATCATAACACAAGGACAATTATGCATCACATTAAAGCCTGTAGAGCTTTTTGAGGGTAATATAGATTCAATGTTTCTATTCATTGATAACAACTTTCGAGCACTTTTTAATAGCGTTACAGTGCCAATTTTCTTCTTAATATTTTGTGAGAACCTGACAAAACACTGATAAAGCATTTTGTTTGTTTCAATTTTTGTATCAATTAAATTTCTGAGTAATAGTTTGTTTTACTGCTACACTTCTATCAAATTAGTGGTAAACCATAATTTTTCAGTAGGTGGGTCTATTACCTGCAAACAAACTTCTTCACAGCGTCTGTGTTAGGGCTTTTTTGATAAAAAGAAACTTCTAGGGTAATAAGCTGAGCTACTTAATTTCCTCATTTAAGCAATAACACACTTCTAGAGAGATGCGAAAAAAACTTGTATATTGTGTTTTGATGCTGTTCTTCCTGCTAGATGGTAATACCAAACTTATAATGTTAAATCACCAATAATAATGCTAAATCTAGCATTAAAAATATCAAATTGGCAACACTGGGCCGCCACTATGGCGTATTTGAAGCGTGGACTAAATTTTTTATATTCTACAACAGTATAAAGGAAATGTATACAAAAGCAAGTGAAAACATGTCTATTAATTACTCAAGAAATTAGTGTTATACAATAAACAGTGCTAAATAATACATTACTCATCGAAAACGTTTAAGATACTGGGCGAATCGTAATATTCGAGAGTAGGGAACACATTTCGTAAAATTTGAGATGGGTCCGCAAAATTAGCTACGTTCGTAAAAGTCGAGAGCGTAAAAGTCGAGACACGTAAAAATCGAGAATTACATATATTTTTGAAATGAGCGAAAGACTGGTGAGGGGAGGGGGTTTAACTGCGGTTGCTATTTTTCTACGGTTAATTTTTTTATTTTGGTGATAAAGCTGTCCGGGCGAGTGAAGAGTTTAATGTGATACCTTGGGTTATCAGTAATTTACTGAGGCACTTTAATTTATGAGTGATATTCGACTAGCTATTAGGGAACGATTTCACTGCATGTCTACAGGGGATAATACTGCTCAGGAAGCTGAAACTGAGCGCCTTGCGGCTTTTCCCTTCTTCACGTATTAATTGCGCCCCATACATCAACACCAAATCAATAAAAATATTGTAAATGGAGAATCATCGCCAATTCTTCACTGTCATTTTCGACGGCTGCGTTTCCTTGCATTATGGATTTTGCCGCGCCCCTTATCAGAGCCAATTCAGTTTATTGGCCAACAGCGGACGACGACTGAATATCTAAATGTTAATAAGTACGCTGACAGTCCAGCAGTCTCTCCCAACTGTCGCATCATACGTTGTGAACGGAAAGCCACGCAAATAGTAATGCCTATAAATCTAGTATGTTTTATACTAGTTTTAAAATATTCACATTGACATAAACATGTAAAATGGTTCATCAATAATTTATGCACAGTTTTGACCATTTTTGACAGTGAACTATTGTAGATTCTGTGTATTATTATGATGCTGATTCATTTCGTGCTGTTTCCTGATTACTAGGAAACATTTGCGCAAAATCTAAGGACTCTCACTTTTTACTATTGGATTGACAAAGTCCCGTCGGAAAACTTTGCTTTAATACAGCCCCTGTAGCAAAACGAAAGCGGAGCTGTAGTGGCAACAGAATGGAGTCGCTACCGTGTATCCTCTATATGTTTTCAGGGCGCCGCTTAGTGCCTGTAGCACTGGTGTCACACGTCAGCTACGGCACTGCTGGGCGTGTGGGCGTATGCAATTTCTCTTTGAGCTTTTAGATTAAGTCATGCTTATGTTTCAAAGTTCACTAAAGTCTATTATATTTGTTAGACGTGCTTTGAAACTGTTTTGATAAATTTGTCAGTAAGTAATGCAGAATATTTCCAAATTTACCGGCTTCATATTAATGTTTCAAATGTTGCTTGTAATACCCTGACAGCACGTTTGGCCGTCCCAAAAGCTGTTTTACGACTTCAGCTTCTCCGGCAGCAGACCATCGTGTTAGAGTTCTATCAGTGCTCGAGTTGCATAGTTGAAATTCTGACCGTTAAACAGTTTTTTTTAACAAAATTAAAGCTCTACACGCTTCCTGCATTCACAGTTCAATTTTGGCCGAGCGGTGAAAAATATTGCAAACATTTTCTTGTTGTTTCCCTGAAATTTGTATTTATGTGTCATGTCTTCCTCACTGTGGATCGCAGTGACCACTATGGGTATGGAGGTTCTATGCAGGATATAATTACAATAATTAAATGTAAATCAATGGGTAATGGTACGTTTTAGTGGGACTTCGATCATGTTGTGCAAGCTAGAATATGCTCACTCTATTGTGTCCTTCATTCACTTATAAAAGGCTAGCTCACCTGCCAGTGAAATGAATATGTCCTCTCAACTCGTCGACCGAAGATTCAAGTGTGCTCTTTACGTATAATGAGGCGTCCACAAACAGATTTGTTAAACAGGTAGCCTTCAAATCAATTGGCTTAAGCCGTTATGTCAGTACTAAAGTCCCGGATGTCATTTTCAAATTGAAATAAAAGAGTGAATAAGAACTCGGAAGACTATTTACTTTTCCGGTATTTGAATCGACCCAGCAACGCATTCTGACGCTGGGCACAGAGAACACATTCATTTCACCACCTTGTGAATCAGCCTTTTCCTTTTCAATAGAACACAAGCGAAGCCGACTTCTAGATTACCTTCGCTTGCTTGGCCTTCATTAGTGTCACTCTCAGCTTACGTGCGACTCGCCAAGACGAAGTTCAGAGCAGAATTTACCATAAGCCGCATTACAGCTACGCACCCCGTGCCTGCTTAGCACTTCCATGTGCGAGGTCAGAGCAAAATTTAGCTTGAGCCATTGCCCTAAATCTGAAGATAAAGTTGAGTTATAACCTACAACTCATCAAGGGCCTCTGGCCCAGTGACCATGTGGAAATTTTCCCAAGAAGTTAGGTTAATTACTCTGTCCTGGTGCAGAGCCTTTATTTGTGATCCTACCGCCGCCCGGTCCAAATATCACTTGGGAATTTTACTGCCCCTCTCTAATTTATTGCTACTTAGTTTGACAACAGATGGCGAGGTTTCGTACCCGAGCGCCATATTTTACTACTCTCTCGAGCTTTAGTTTCTTAGTTATTAGCCCCTGTCCCCAAGAGCAATGACTAGTTAATATTAAGTACACTATAGTGTTGCGATGACATTGTATGTAATTAAACCGATGCTGATGGAGTTCGTTCTAATAGAACATATTGTGTATGACAGGAATTAACGTTAATTGTTTTACGTAATCTAGAGAATCGTTCTGTGAGCGCATACCTCCGTCACGCTACGCAATGTTGACTAAAAAAATTCAAATTGGTCCTGAAACCAGGATTTTCTTTCGTCATCACAAAAATTTGATTATCTGTGCCTCTTGGGTTGGGATTCTTCACAGCTCCTGTAATTTTCTTGTAGATCCCTCCAAACTTATGTTCTAACAAACAAGAATGTATAGTCAAAAAAGCAAACGGACCAACAGATCATCATAAAAATGTGGTCATTTGGTCATTTATGCTCTTCAACATGCTAACAATTTCTGCAAATTTCATGAAGTTCCGACCATAGGTTCTTAGGGCCATGCTCCAAATAAAGAACAAAAGAAAAAAGACAAATGGACCAGCAGGCCGTTGCTAAAGTTTAGTTATTTCTTCTTCGCTACGTTCATAACAATTTCACCAAATTTAATGAAGATCCCTTTGTAACTGTTTGAATTATGTTACCAAAAACAAAATAGACAAACGAACGTGGAAATAGTTGAACGAATGCTCACTAATAGCCAATCATCTGTTGCTACTTCTAACATTCCTTAACATTTCTGTAAATTTAATGAAGATCTATTGATAACTTTTTGATTTATCTCGTTGACAGACAAACACGCAGACAAACTCTGTCAAAAGCATGACCTTTGGAGGAGGTAAAAATTGCAAATTAAATATGGGATGCATCTAAGCGTGACTCCTATTTACTTCGTTCTGTGATTTATGAAGGCGGTCATTTCCATTTAATTTTTATTGCTGACTGTTGTACACTAGATTTGCAACTTTTTTTTAATTTGAATAGTTCGTAAAAACTCGGCAGAGCAGCATAGCGCTAAGTGATGGAAATATTCTGATCGTCCAGAATGTCTCATTTAATCTTTATATGCAGCGTAGTTGCCGTGCAGGTACAATGGGTTTTGTAACGGACGTGGTCATCGTCAGGGGACATACTATATTACTCATCGGTTAGCTGCTAGATTTGGCCACCTAATTAACAGAAGAAGGACCCATTTTCTTCCGTTAGACGTTGACGATAACACAACCTTCTCGCTTACCCACCTTTTATCTCATTATTCCTATAGCTCTCTTCTGTTGAGACTTGCTCTGCCCATGCGCAGAGGTTTTCTGAGCAGGGGCTGCCTGCTGTTGTTAACGTAGTACATGTATGTATTGCCTTTTCTTTCTTGAAACGCAATTGTAGCATCTGGGCAGGGTTAAATTACGTTTAGTCGCCAAGATGAGTAATGGTAGAAGTACTGGTCATCCTCGTGTGTTCGTTTGTAAAAACCATAGCTGCTATTTCTGTTAATCTCTTCTTTGGGGTATATTCTTACGAACCTGTCTCTGTCAGAGCATCTTGAGCCTTGTCCCAAGTGTTAACCCGAGAGACTTTCCCCGGGGTGTGCTACGTCTGGCACAGTTCCTGCTGATAAGTTTGTGTGTGTGGTTAGGTTTGTTTTTATTTTTCCCTTGCTCTGCTCCTTTTTCCCGCCAGTAGTAGCACACTTGACCGACTTGAGGCAAATTAGCTACTATCGAACACTTCGTCGTCCGTGCTGTTCATTTACGTCGCATTTGCTCACTGATTTGATTACATTTTGATGTGGCTACAGTGGTAAACCTGGGACTGCGATCCAAATTAATATGGCGAAGTCCGATGTGTATTGATCTGTTCGTTTACCTGTCCATTTTATATCACGCTTGGAGGAAGGGGCCAAAAATTTTCAGACGATGGCAAAAGTATACGCAAACTCGTATTTCAATGCACTTCTTGTATTGCCAACTTTAAAATCGACGCACTGAAGGCATCTTAGTTCCTTCCCACGAATAATTTCGTTGCATCACTTATTCTTGCCATTAGATTTCGTTCGTCGACGAAACAGCTTTTCGCTGAGCGGAAAAAAATTGAACCTAAACGATATCGTAGCTTATTCATAAGTCGAGTCGAAATTAATATTTTGGATGATATTGACTGCCTGGCAAAAAACAATTAATTTCTTCCATGTGAGAGAAAGCGCCAAGAACGCTCATCTCTTGTGTTCAAGTTGCAGTTGTGTTCACGAAAGTGTGGTAATGGAGAAATATCGCGAATATTTCGCTGTCATGTCTAACGACAGCGTGCACTGCCATTAATAATAATAATAATAATAATAATAATTTCTATTAATCTCTTGGCGACAGCAGCAGTTACACCTCTCTGTAATTAAGTTAGGCATTCGAATAGCGCTTCACAAATGGAGAGAATTATATTACGCTTAGATCTGGTATGACGGAGAGGTAAAAGTTTACTGAGCTTCGGACGAGGACTGTGAATTAATATTAATATTATCTTCCTCAGGATGAAGCAATGCACGTCTTCTTGCTGCAGCGGCTTCCGACCAGGTGGAAGTTATCCGGTATGTAAGACCAGTAAAAAAATGTATGTGTTCTGTAAATCATTTCTTTTTTAGGCTCAACTTTCATGATCTATTGCGCTAAAGCGTTACACTAATGTTATTATGAATATCCGAACTGTTTTCTTATGAAACTTGAAGCCGTGTGTCAAGGTATTTTAACAGAACATAAACTGTTATTTTTTATATATTTTCGTAAAACATGTCAATTAAACTTATAATAAGATAGTTTTACAAATATATTCAGCGAACAAAATGGTATTCTTCATATTTTCAGTATTTACGTGGCAGATAATGAGATACCTAATTACTAAAAAGAATTGGGGAGTTAAAAACAATTCTAATATTTTGCTGTTCCTTTTTCCGTAGCAATTAATACTGTTGAACGCTTTCTGTAGGCTTGTATAAACAAACTTCTGGGAAAATTGTAAGGAAATTTTATCTCACTCTTTCTTGATGAAAATCTTTATTTCTTCGACGTTTGAACGTCGTTTTTCTTCAATCTGTATCTTCAGTCATCGCCAATAAATTTTAGATTGGGTTCAGGTTGGGTGACTGACTTGGCCATTCCAGCGCAATAATACCTCAATCTACAAACTTTTTCTGAGTTGATTTTGCTTCGGGTTTCGGATCATTCACCATTTATTAATTAATCCCAAGTCATCCATAGAATGCTGCAAATTATTTTTAATTTCCTGTCGGTAGAGTATTTGACTTCATTCATCCATCAACTGCTTTTAGATTTTCTGTCCCATTAAAGGAAAAACAAACCAGATGTTTCCTACGTGATGTTTCACAGTAGGGATGGTATTTTCTATGTGACGTGCCTTTTCGTCAGACGCAAGTTTTTCATTACAACACAAGGCTTTATTTTGTGGGCTCTTCCGACCATAAAATTTGTTTAAAGAAGCCGCTCTATTATTTTCATATAAACTATGAAAATATTAAACATAGGTGCCGTTTTTTTTCAATAGAAGACTCTTACGGGAGCGGGGTGACTTTAGATCCTGTCTGCGGAATGCTCTTCAGAGGTATAGGATGGGCCACAGACCATAGGGTTAGGGTAATTAGGATCGCCCATCCTATATCATGGGGAACAGCGACCACAGGGGGACCCTATAAGTTACCTTAGCCATTAGGTAGCTAGACCTTCGAAATATCTGTCTTTCCAGCCTACATTACTTCCTACCGTTTCATACTCCTATTTATCTCATTTTCCTCTGTTCTCCCTTTTTTTTCACTTGCTGTTCACATGTGCTTTGATCCTGTGGGCACACGTTCATGCATGGGTTCCACGTTTTTACCAACAAAAACTTCATGTCTCTTGTTTCTCCCTCTGACTTCTACTGAGGTCAGTCGGTAGCGCCTGTTACAAAAGGATTATTCCTAACTTTCCGCATCAGTTATGGGCCATTTCTCTTAGGAATTTTTTTTTCGAGTAACTCCAGATCGGATCTTGTTGTCTGTGGTCCCTGACTCTTTCCACTTCTTCACAAAGCATCCTACAGTGCTAACAAGAACATCCAGGGTACTTAATATGCAGCGATAACTGTCATGAATTTAAATTCCCTAATTATTGGCTTTTTCGTACAATTTGATATTGTAGTTTCTTTTGCCTGGGCAGGATGCAATGTCATCAGTGAGTCATGTAATGCATGAATAGAAGGCAGTTTCACAGATGACCTAATTGCGATATCGCAATATGTTGTCTAGTTTTCCTGAAATGTTCTAAGTCAATGAATGTTCTAGAACAGTGATTTCCTAACTGCAATTTTCTACGCACCCTCAGTGAAAACAACTTGAAACCCACGGGCACCCGGCCAATGAAATGGCTTCAACTTAGTAGGCTTTGCACTGATTGACAACGGTATATTTCTGTGGATGATTATGGCGTCGAGCGGGCCCGCGCTGTTATAAAATGATAGAGAAGAATTTGTGATGACCTTCTTCATTGATCATACATTCGTTATTACAACTGCTAGCCTAAGCACTCTGAGAAGAGCCTTTACGGCTTCACGCCCGGAGAGTATCGAAACTATTTTTTCTTGAAATGGAGAAAATACATGGGTTATTGCAGCCCGATCAGCAACGCTCAAAGAAATAGCTCAGATTCGGTATTGTGGATACGGTAGGTTAGCCTATAGCTACAGGTCGATTGGTTTTTGCTTAACGAAAGCTGTTTCATTGACCATTGAATTAAATTTGGGAGAACAACTGAAGCAAAGAAATCATCTGTGGGAAGAAACTATGAATCAAGATCCATGAGAGTGCCAATGGAAGATTCAGATATCTTCAGTGCTGCGATTTTAATTCGGCAATGCAAGAAGTGCATGCAGAGATAAGGTCGGCCGATACTTTGCCATACATTGGATGTATGGAGAAGCTAATACTGATACAAATCAGACTAAGCCTGCGATGTCTTCATTGTTTGAGTTTCAGCAGTCCCTGATTAAGATACCTTTGCCATCTTCCGCAACCCGGCCGATTTTCTACCGAACAGTTTTCAATGGAATTTGAGAGGACGACCAGAGCCTCCAACCTGGGCTAATTTCCAATGGATAAACCGATAAATAAACAAACAAACAGATAAATACACATCGTTCTTTATTATATTGTAGATGATAAAGACCGATGTGTATTTATCTATTTGTTTATATATTTATCCAGTTTCTGTCACGCTTTAACAAAACAAATAGGCGAAAATAAGCCCATGTTGGACGCTTTGGTCGTCCTCTCAAGTTCTATTGAAAACTGAATGGTAGAAAACAGGCCAGGTTGAAGATAATGGCAACAGTATATCTGAATGTAGTTCTTCCTTTGCCTTCGTTGAAGTCCACTCAATGCAGACACCATAGACCGCAAGAGTACTGTTGCGGTCAAGGAGCTTGTATATCTCTATTGAAGCTCCTTGGTTGCGGTCTATGGAGATACATTCAGCTTCTCAAAGCAACCTCTTCCGCCGTGATTTTTACTCTTCTGAGGATTCCTTCATCCAAACTTGAACTGCTGATGCTCTTACTGACAACATAGTTTTCGTTGACTATGGTGCAAGGTTTTCTTCAGCGATCAGCAGGCGGGTAAACACCACGAGGATTTCTTGGCAGTAAATATTTTTTTCCATTTCGGGTTACCGTATTTATTGGGAGCGATATCGACTACTTCATAAAATGTGACATTAATGAGAAACTGTATCATAATTATACTTTCTGAATTAAAAAATGAAATAATAGTTCAATAAACTATACACTTCTCTTACAACCTGAAATAAGTTGTCAATCCGTATCACCAACGAGATAAAAGCAATTAAATATTATCGTGGAAGCTTCAAACGTCATGAACCCGTCAGGGGTCCGTGGGTTCATAAGGACCCCAATGGGAAACACTGTTCTAGAAGCAGGTATTGGAAGAAATTACACAAGGAAAATTAAAATTTACAACCGCTCTATTCACCTCGTATCTCGTGAACTGAGACATAAATAATAAATATGTTAAAATACCTTATTTTCTGTTCTTTGAATAAGTTTCTTTGTGCTAAAACTATTTTACTATAAGTTTGTGCTTAACCAAACTGTTGATAACTAGGTAATGATTTTTGTTCTGCCCAGATTCTTTCTTGCCCTCTTTGTACATCAAAGGGAACACCATACCACGTATTGGTCAGATTGATTCATTATATATTTGTGGAGGATAATAATACCCAGTTATTTTCCACTTCTTCTTAAATGAGCTTGTAAAATAAGTATTTACATCATTTAATGGAAAATGCCTACAGAAGCGGTTTACGTATACCCTGACAGAGACCGCTGGCGCGGCCACAAAGAGATACATTGTCCATTTAATTAATATTGCAGTCTTTACGACCAAAATATTAAACCTACGTTGAAACATTGAGGGAGGGAGGGAGGGAGGTCAGCTACGATTGTCGCATTGCAAAAGCTTGTATGATACGAAAAAATCCGTTGCACGCTGCAACTAAACAATTAGCCTATGAACGTGCAGCAAAAAAATCTTGATAAAAACAATTAACTGCTAAGAGTGAATAATTTGGCATTGAGAACAAGAAACTTTGAATCAGGTGTAGGCAACACGATTTAAATGGCGGTTTTATGACACAGCTTCGTTTTAGCGTATTTTTGTGCATTGTGTCGAACATGAACTGAAAACTACCAGAATGTCTTGTGACGAATGAGAAATTCAGTGAACCTGCATTGCGTCATCAATACGCTAATTTCAAATTAACCTGAAATCGTAAATTGTTACCCATAGAACGTACTACATACTTGGCACATAACTGCAAGTGAGACTACAACTCATTGAAAACTTAAATACCTTGTTACGAAGACAACTTTTGGAATGATGTAATTGAGAAAAAAAAAACTATTCTCTGCATCGTCTGAGGACGAAGTCTCATTTTCGACTAGCAAAAGAAGATTGCATTTTAGGAGCAAGTCAACATTATGATCATTTGCAAAATCTAATTTTATTATATAATTAGTTCAATATGGCGATACAATTACATGAATGTCGCTGCAAAGAAAAACGCCGTATGAGCTTTATGCTTTTCCCTAAACAACTTAAAACACAAATTAGTTTGTGTATTGTACAACAGAAAACACAACTACGTAGTATGCACAGAAATGCGCACAATAACCGAAAACATACTTTCATTTCTTTATTGATATGTCATTGAATAAAACACTTTGCTTCAGCTGGAAGTTACCACAAGTATCATACTAGCAACACCAAGTATACATCTGATAATACAAAACAAGTATCACTTTAAATCTACACGATGCGCAACGTGAAAGTGAGCAACATATCTGAGAACAAGAAGCACAACAGTCGGGAACCGTAGGTACGTCCGAGTGGAGTTTAACGAAGCGAATGCTATGAACAAGTTACAAAGCATGTATATATATGAGCATTTCATATGTATATTTGAGATCGGTTCTTTTCATCCGTATTTACAAAGTTATTTTACAAGTGTTCATCATTTGAATTATGAATATGTACATATACATATTTTACACAGAGCTAATGTAAATAATAGTAATAATTACAACAATTACAGCTATCGCAGGTCAGTATTGCTCCTATGAAGCTTAGTTAGGAAAGAGAATGAGCAAATATTTTCATAGGTGCTATATTGGCAATTACAGAAGCGATAGCGTCGTCCGGTCTCGCTCTGTCACTGCCGGTACGAAGATACAATTTCCTTGTTTCTTACTAACACTAAGTTTGCTCAATCTGTAATTGAGAAATATATCTTTACAAATGTTCGTTTAGCTAGCACAGATATTCTAAGGTCAACGGAAATTTTTACAAGGGCTCAGCAGAACTTATATTATCAAAGTTATATTTTGCACTAGCGTTTTTAGAGAAGCTCCTCTCAAAGTCTTCTCTGGATTTGCTTTTACTATTTCTCCGCGATCGTAGATCCTCGTTAGGATAACTGCCGAGTGACTTTTTCCTTTTGTGTTTTTCAGGCGTTGCATTTCGCGCTGGCCGGGTGGTGTAGTAAATTGTCGGCGGGGAATAGGAAGAAGAAAAGACAACGTGCTGCGATGTCGCCAGAGGAGCGTTGCGTCTAATGGTGTCAGTGTTTAGATATTCGGAAATGTTGCTGTCGTGACTGGAACGTTTGGAATGTTTAGAGGGGCTTCTGTTCCTGCCACTGAGACTGCTGCTGCTACGTGACCCTGAGCCATCTGAAGACCCTGCACTTCTCTCAGCCGATGGTGGTCTGCGCGGCCGATAGTGGCCGCTTTTGTCTCCTTGCAAAAGTTGTGACACTTCTGTACGCTCCGAGCTGGACCTGCCTCGTCTCGAGTTTCTCCGACTGCTATTTCTGTCGCAGTTATCGGGATCGTCTTTCCCTCCGCCGCCGCCGCCGCTTATATCTGCATTATTTCCTTTAAAGCCAGCCTGTCGGTTATCTTTATTCGGTAAACTTACATTTTCATTAAGGCCATTGAAAAGCAACGACCCATTATAATCTTTTAGTAATATCATTGGCTCGCCATTCTCAGGGTTGCTTCGCGGTAAACTGTTCTGCAAGATATGATTGGTAATGTCGGGCTTGTTACCGCCCTCCTTCACAGCCGACGAGCTCGAACTAAAATTTTCCGCTGCTTGGCCTTGAAGTTGTTGCTGCGGCTGAGAGTCAGCTGACTTATCGCGAGACACTAAATCTCGTGTAATGTCAGGTCTCTGAGAAGGTCCAGGCAAGGTAGGGGGCGCTTTGGGTAACGGAGGTGGCCTGTGTAGTGTGTATGTGTGCAGCACTCCGCCGCCGTGCTGCTGTCGGCTCCTGTTGCGCGGAGCGAGGGTTGCGTACGTGCCAGCACCTGTACGAATACAAAT
>LQNS02278081.1:948940-970158 GCA_001587735.2 Parhyale hawaiensis
GTCATCAATCTCCAGTTGGGGATGCTGCGGTACAAGTGTCCGAGACCGACTGATAATCATCGACTTGGTCTTATTGGCATTCAGCTTCATACTCCAGGCTGAGCACCATGCGCTAATGCGTGATAAATCCCTATATGCTTTGAGTGCGTCGATTTCAAAGTTGGTAAAACAAGAAGTGCATTCAAATATGAGTTTGCGTATACTTTTGCCATCGTCTGAAAATTTTCGGCTGTTTGCTTCAAGCGTGATATAAAATGGACAGGTAAACGAACAGATAAATACACATCGGACTTCGCTATATTAATTTGGATCATAGTCCCAGGTTTACCACTGTAGCCAGATCAAAATGTGATCAGATCAGTGAGCAAATTCGACGTACGTAAACAGCAAGGACGACAAAGTGTTCGATAGTAGCTAATTTGCCTCAAGTCGGTCAAGTGTGCTACTACTGGCTGGAAAAAGGACGGGAAAAATAAAAACAAACCTAACCACACACTAACTTATCAGCAGGAACTGCGCCAGATGCAGCACACCCTGCAGAAAGTCTCTCGGGTTAACATGGGGACATGAGGCTCAAGATGCTCTGACAGGGATAGGTTCGTAAGAATATCCCCCAAAGAGGAGATTAACTGAAATAGCAGCGTTGGTTTTAACAAACGAACACACGTTAAAATAGCAGCGTTGGTATCTACAAACGAACACACGAGGATGACTTCTACCATAACTCATCTTGAAGACTAAACGTTATTTAAACCTGCCCAGATGCTACAATTGCAATTCAAGCAAAAAAGGAAATACATATAGTCCGTTAACAACAGCAGCCAGCCCCTGCTCAGATGACATCTGCACATGGGCAGAGCAAGTCTCAACAGAAAAGAACTATATGAATAAATGAGATAAAAGGTGGGTAAGCGAGAAGGTTATGTTATGGTCAACGTCTAACGGAAGAAAATTGGTCCTTCTTCTGCTAATTAGGTGGTCAAATCTAGCAACTAACCAATGAGTCTGTCCACTGAAGGTGACCACGTCCGTTACAAAACCCATTGTACCTGCACGGCAACTACGCTGCAAATAAAGATTAAATGCGACTTTCTGGACGATGAGAATATTTCCCCCACCTGGCGCTATGCTGCTCTGCCGAGTTTTCGCGGTAACTATTCTAATTTTAAAAGAAAGTAGTGAAGCTAGTGTACAACAGTCAGCAATAATAATTAAATTGAAATGACCGCCTTCTTAAATCAAAGGACAAAGTAAATATGAGTCACGTTTAAGATGCATCCCATTTTTAATTTGCAATTTTTACCTACTCCAAAGGTTATGCTTTTGTCAGAGTTTGTCTGCGTGTTTGTCTGTCAACAAGATAAATCAAAAAGTTATCGGTAGATCTTCATTAACTTTACAAGAATGGTAAGGAATGTTAGAAGTAACAACAGAGGATTAGCTGTTAGTGCGCATTAGTTCAACTATTTCCACGTTCGTTTGTCTATTTGTCTAAAATAACTCAAACAGTGAAGAAGGGATCTTCATTAAATTTGGTAAAATTGTTATGACCGTAACGAAGAAGAAATTACTAAATTTTAGCAACGGCCTGCTGGTCCATTTGTCTGCGAGTCTCCTTTTTTTTCCTTTATTTGGAGCATGGCCCCAAGAACCTATTGACGGAACTTCATGAAATTTGCAGAAATTGTTAGCATATTGAATAGCATAAATGACCAAATTTTGATGATGATCTGTTGGTCCGTTTGCTTTTTTGATTAAATATTATTGTTTGCTAGAACATAACAAGTAATGGAGGGATCTTCAAGAAAATTACAGGAGCTGTGAAGAATCCCAAGAGGTACAGATAATCAAATTTTTGTGATGGCCTAAAGAAAATCTTGGTTTCAGGACCAATTTGAATTTTTTAGTAAACATTGTGACGGAGGTATGCGCTCGTAGAGTGCTTCTCTAGATTATCGTAAACCAATTAGCACCAATTCCTGAAGTACGCAATCTGTTCTATTAGAACGAACTTCATCAGCATCGGTTTAATTACATACAATGTCAGCGCAACATTATAGTGTAGTTAATATTAACTAGTCATTGCTCTTGGGGACAGGGGCTAATAACTAAGAAACTAAAGCTCGAGAGAGTAGTAAAATATGGCGCTTGGGTACGAAACCTCGCCATCTGTTGTCAAACTAAGTAGCAATAAATTAGAGAGGGGCAGTAAAATTCCCAAGTGATATTTGGACCGGGCGGCGGAGGGATCACAAATAAAGGCTCTGCACCAGGACAGAGTAATTAACCTAACTTCTTGGGAAAATTTCCACATGGTCACTGGGCCAGAGGCCCTTGATGAGTTGCAGGTTATAACTCAACTTTATCTTCAGATTTAGGGCAATGGCTCAAGCTAAATTTTGCGCTGACCTCGCACATGGAAGCGCTAAGCAGGCACGAGGTGCGTAGCTGTAATACGGCTTATGGTAAATTCTGCTCTGAACTTCGTCATGGCGAGTCGCACGTAAGCTGAGCGCGACGCTAATGAAGGGCAGGCAAGCGAAGGTAATCTAGAAGTCTGCTTCGCTTGTGTTCTATTGAAAAGGTAAAGGCTGATTCACAAGATGGTGAAATGAATGTGTTCTCTGTGCTCAGCGTCAGAATGCGTTGCTGTGTCCATCTAAATACCGGAGAAGTAACTAGCTTTCCGAGTTCTTATTCACTCGTTTAATTCAAACTGAAAATTACATCCGGAACCTGAGTACTGACATAACGGCTTAAGCCAATTGCTTTGACGGCTAGCTGTTTAACAACTCTGTTTGTGGAGGCCGTATTATACTTAAAAAGCACACTTGAATATTCGGACGACAAGTAGAGAGGACACATTCATTTCACTGGCAGGTGAGCTCGCCTTTTATAAGTGAATGAAGGACAGGATAGAGTGAGCATATTCTAGTTTGCACAACATGATCGAAGTCTCAATAAAACATACCATTACCCATTGATTTACGTTTAATTACTGTAATTGTATACTGCATAGAGCCTCCATACCCATAGTGGTCACATGCGGTCCACAGTGAGGAAGACATGACACATAAATACAAATTTCAGGGGAACATCAAGAAAATTTTTGCAATATTTTTCACCGCTCGGCCAAAATTGAACTCTGAACGCAGGAAGCACGTAGCGCTGAAATTTTGTAAAAAAAAACTGTTAAACTGTCAGAATTTCAACGACACAACACAAGGACTTCGCACAAAACGAAATCTAAAAAATTCAAGCTCGCACATCGAATTTTTATGCAGTCGACTTGTGACAGAAAGCAGTTTAATTATTTGTTTTACCGATGCTTCTTTTTCTAGACCGACACTTACACTTGTAAGCTCAAAATTTTATTTGAAAAACAAGCCGCAAACTAGAGCACTCTGTTAGCGCATACCTCCGCCATGCGAGGCAACGATTGCAAAAACTTCAAATTGGCGCTCAAACTATGATTTTCTTTGTATAAACTCCAAAATCTAATCATTTGTGCCATTTGATAGTAATAACAGCTTGTGTAATTTTCTGGAAGATCCGTTCATAACTGTTTGATTTATACTGCTAACAAACGTTATGACCAACATGAGTCAAACATGCAAACGAACAAACCGATCTGCACTAAAATCTAATCATTTATGTCTTTTGACATTATGCTAATAACAACCCCTATAAATTTTATAAACATCCATTCATTATTTTTTTGAGTTATTGTGCTAACAAGCATCAAATTAAAAACAGTGACAAACGAACGAACTAACGGATCATTACCAAAATTTGGTCATTTGCTCTTTGTTATATACCTTACAACTCATGTTAATTTCATAAAAATCCATCCATAACTTTTTGAGTTATGGCATTGAGAAAAATCAGGCAGACAAAGAAACAAACAAACGGATGGACATATCTTTGCCAAAAGTTAATCATCTGTTCCTCCTAACATACCTAACGATCCCTGTAAATTTCGTCTAAATCGGTTCAACACTTTTTGAGTTATCTTGGTGACAGACAGAGAGACAGATAGACAGACAAACACGACGAAAACATAACCTCCTTTGCGGAGGTAATTAGGAAGATAAACACACCGTTGAACGAATTTTCACCTTAAGTTAGCTACATACCTAAATATTACTGTTAACATGCCTAACAAACTGTGTATTTCTTAAAAGTCCGTTCATAACTTTTTTGGTAATCTTGGTAGGTAACAGACAGGTAAAAAGACAGACGAACACGACAAAAACATAACCTCCTTGGCGGAGGTGAAAATGATATAGCAGTATACATGCAGTGTCATAAGTTTTAGGCTCGGTGCAGACAAAGAGGGAGACGCAGCAAGACTGATGAAAACATGTCCGCTTTAATACTCTTTAGACCCAGCGAAGTGGCGTAGAGAAAAACGACTTACAAAGCGATCAGAATTTTCGTTACTACTGACAGAACTCTAACACGATGGTCTGCTGCCCGAGAAGCTGAAGTCGTAAAACAGCTTTTGGGACGGCCAAACCTTCTGTCAGGGTATGACAAGCAAAATTTTAAATATTAATATGAAGCGTGTAAATTTGGAAAGATTCTGCATTACTTACTGACAAATTTATCAAAACAGTTTCAAAGCACATCTAACAAATATAATAAACTTAAGAGAACTTTGGAACAAAAGCATGACTAAATCTAAAAGCTCAAAGAGAATTGAGTCCTTGCGCACGCCCACACGCCCAGCAGTGCCGTAGCTGACGCGTGGCACCAGTACTACAGGCACTAAGCGGTGTCCTGAAAACATATAGAGGACATACAGTAGCGACTCCATTCTGTTGCCACTACAGCCTCGCTTTAGTTTCGCTACAGGGGCTGTATAATAGCAAAATTTTCCGACGGGACTTTTTTAATCCAACAGTAAAAAATGAGAGTCCTTAGATTTTGCGCAAATGTTTCTTAGTAATCATAAAAAAGCTGGATATGAATCAGCCTCATAATAATACGCGGAATGTACAATAGTACACAGCCAGAAATGGCAAAATTGTGCAGAAATTATTGATGAACCATTTTACATGCTTCTGACAATGTGAATATTTTAAAACTAGTATAAAAAACTACTAGATTTATAGGCATAATTATTTGCGTGGCTTTCCGTTCACAACGAATGATGCGACAGTTGGGAGAGACTGTTGGATTGTCAGCGTACTTATTAACGTTTAGATATTCAGTTGTCGTCCGCTGTTGGCCAATAAACTGAATTGGCTCTGATAAGGAGCGCAGCAAAATCCATAATGCAAGGAAACGCAGCCGTCGAAAATGACAGTGAAGAATTGGCGATGATTCTCCATAACAATATTTTCATTGATTTGGTGTTGATTATGGCATGTAACTCATACGTCAAGAGGGAAAAGCGGCAAGGGCGCTCAGTTTCAGTTTCCTGAGCAGAATTATCTACTGTAGATTTGCATTGAAATCATTTCCAAATAGTCAGCCAGTCGAATATCACTCATAAATTAAAGTGCCTCAGTGGATTACTGATAATCCAAGGCATCACATCAAACTCTTTCACCCGCCCGGGGAGTTGTATCACCGTAAGTAAAAAATTCACCGAAACAAAATAGCAACTGCACGTAACCCCCCTCCCACCAGCCCTTCGCTCATTATTTTGAAGAATACATGTAACTCTCGACTTTTACGTGTCTCGACTTTGACGCTCTCGACTTTTACGAACGTAATTTTGCGGACCCATCTCAAATTTTACGAAATGTGTTCCCTACTCTCGAATATTAGGATTCGCCCAGTATTTTAAACACTTTCGATGAGTAATCTTTATTTAGCATTGTTTATTGTATAACACTAATTTTTTGAGTAATTAATAGACATGTTTTCACTTACTTTTGTATATATTTCCTTCATACTGTTGTAGAATATTAAAAAAATTCTTCCAGGTAAACTTAGAAGAGTCCATGCTTGCAATACGCCATAGTGGCCCAGTGTTGCCAATTTGATACTTTTAATACTAGATTTAGCATTATTTTCGGTGATTTAACATTATACATTTGGTTTTAGCGATATAGCAGGAAAAACAGCATCAAAACAGAATATAACAAGTGTATCGTGCTTATGTAGTGAAATGGTTCTTCCTCCTGATTGCACAATAAAGCTAAAACTACAGAATTTCTTAACCAAAAATGAAAGTTTAGATACAAAGTTCAGGAAACTTTAGGAAGCTGTGATATACAGTGGCAGGTAAGATTATACCAACATTCCACAAAACTGAACAATAACAATTACACAATTAATAAATTCTTTACAAAGTCTGAAAAATTGTTTTATGATTGCATGTCAAAAGCCATCAGCATTTTCAAAAACCTCAACTTTGTTTCAGTCCAAAATAATCTGACTAATCGCATCTCTCTAGAAGTGTGTTGTTATTGCACAAATGATGAAAATAAGTAGCTCAGTTTATTACCCTAGTAGTTTTTTTTATCGAAAAAGCGCTAGCACAGACGCTGTGAAGAAGTTTGCAGGAAATAGACCGACCTACTGGAAAAATTATGGTTTACCAGTAATTTGATAGAAGTGTAGCAGTGAAACAAACTATTACTCAGAAATTTAATTGATACAAAAATTGAAACCAACGAAATGCTTCTATCAATGCTACGTCATGTTCTCACAAAATATTAAGAAGAAAATTGACACTGTAAAAATATTAAAAGGTGCTGGAAAGTTGTTATCAACGAATAAAAACATTGAATCTATATTACCCTCAAACAGCTCTACAGGCTTAAATGTGCTGCATAAGTCCTTGTGTTATGATAAAATTTCAATGAAATGTAATTTAAAACGTAATTTTTGTAGTAAAATATTGCTCTAGTATAGTCTTCTACTGCGTAAGGGGATTTAGCATTTTAAAGCATTTTTTCGAGAATCTAGCAGGAAAACCCAGATTTCATTTGGCAACACTATATGTGACCATATCTCGACTTATGCGAACGTATCTTGAGTATTACGATTTCATCTGGTCCCCATCTCTCGTAAAAGTCGAGAGTTACATGTATCAGAGAAGAATACTTGACACTTTGCTTCGTTGGTCATTTGGTAATTTGCACCTTGTGAACTCATTGATACGCCTACATCTAGAAAGTAAAAATAAAGATATATGAAAGTCTCATGAGCTACATTAGACGTCGAAGTAGTATAAAGATAGTTTAAGCCTCTCCAAATAAGTAGGTACTGAGGTTTTCTAAGGAAAGAAAAAGAAGGGATATTATAGTATGTCGAAAGTCACTGGAAATCATGCACGAAGGTGTTCCCACACAGGATCAACGCGCATGGGAACAGCAAGTCGGAGAAAAAGAGGAAGAACAGACGAAAGGAATCCTATAGAAGGTATATGAAATCGGGAGGACGCAAAGTGGGTACGAAAGACAGACGTCCCGAAGGCCTAACTAACGGCTATGATAACCTACAGGGTCCCCTGCGGTTGCACCCCGTAACATAGGAAGGGCGAACCTAAACTACCCTAACCCTATATTGTACCTCCTGAGGGGCATCAGACGTCTTTGTGGCCTGAATTGCAAACAAGTACAGCAAGAGGTGCAGCCAACTTTCACGAATCCTTAGGAATTTTATGCAATCTGGTTTGATTTTCGCCCATCGGATTTCAACAGAGTAACGTAATGGCCCAAATCTCTAACCTAGGGTAATGTCTCAATTACCGAATGCCTTTCTATTACCGAATGCAATAAGATTCTTACCTATATTCGGTAATAGATGGGCATTCGGTAATTGAGACATTACCCTAGTTTACTTTTCGCGTATCTATTTTGTTCAGAGCATGACACAGACGACACAAATATATAAATATAAATACAAGGGTGACATGCCGTCAACATGACGGAAAAAAATGAGTGTTGACCTTATGCATTTCTGCTGTCAAACACCAAAGCAGAAAAAATAGCCAAAAAATTAAAACAACGTACAGCTAATTGCAGAAATTAAACCATAATGGTATCTTAGCTAGGGAAATTAGGAAACAAAGCCCAGAAGAGTAGTGAAATTTGAAATTCAATTTTGGAGTCCACTGTATTCTGCGTGTGCAGCTTCATCTCTAGTGAAGCCATGTTAATAGGAGAAAGAATGCTGAGAATAAATAAAAAAGCAAACAAACAGTATCCAAATAAGCAGAAGCATATGGCTCTACAAGAAAAAAAAACATGCGAACTGCTATTGTACAATATGAGAAGCATTGGGAACAAAGGTGATTAACAGAAAAAAAAAACGTTTGTCTCCCAGGCTCGATCACGAGGAAGACCACCATCAGTGCATGGCAGTAGGTTCCACGACCATATTCACTGAACTTATTTGCCGTAATTCAAGTCTCGAATTTCATCGTATTTCACCTGTTTGCGTTCAACAGGAGAATTTTCTGTTATTTAATCCGTCATAATGGGCCGGAAATAGCAACCAATCAACAAACCATGCAGGCAAGAAACTACTAAACTATTTTGCTAACTAGGGGCTATAAATACGAACACACGCAGGTGTTTTTATATTGCTGTAATTATTCGCGTCGAAGTTTCATCCATTCAGCCATCTATTTCCATCTGGCTGCACGTTACGTTTGCACTGTTGTCAGATCGAAAACCATTCAATTTGCAATAATTAAGTTCCATCGAATGGATGGAACTTTAACCATAGCTGTGCTATTGTTCACAGAAAAAATTTTGCCGGTTTCGAAGTGAAGACATAACATCTATTATATGGGTCTTCTTCCTACCGATTTCCTCTTTTCATCTACGTCATATAATACTCATTTTGCCTGTATCTCGCTAGGTAACCTAGGTATGACATTCCTAATATGGAGAATTGCTTAGCCAGGATGCACTACGGGGCACAACGATATAGTAGGTAATGAATGGACTGATCCATTCAAGAGCATATTTTGAAGTAAAAACGCGATATCTAAGGAGATTAAAAATACAATGGCATCACAAGTAAGCGGGTGGCTGCAATAAGAATCCATTATTATAGAAACAAAAGGGCCCAGCCGTCAAAAATGACGGAAAAAATTTGTGATTTAGCTTTTTATTGTTCCGGTTCCCAATATAGGTTTACTATATTGTAGGTCTCATCCCTGCAGCCCTGAACTTCCATTAGGGATACGCAAGTTGTACAACCATGAGTTTTGCGCTAGCAATAATTCCACTTTGAAAGATAGGGCCCGAATATCTAATACTAAGAATGACCGTCGTGTGTTTATATATAAATATATATATTTGTAAAATTATATATTATATGTTCGGTGTCACGCTCTTAACGAAATAGATAGGCGGAATTTAGCCCAGGTTGGAGGCTCTGCTTGTCCTCTCAAGCTCCATTGCAAGTGATAGGCAGAAAACAGGCCGGGTTGCAGAAGATGGCAAACTTATCTTAAGCAGGGACAGATGAAATTCCAACAATGAAAACATCGCAGACTTAGGCCGCCGCCACACCGGCGAGACGAGCGACGTGCAACGCGACAAATTTGTTGCACGACAAAATGTAGCGGAGGGTACAGCAGTCTGCTGCCCCCACCGCCGCAACTGCGATGCCTCGCGACACCCGTGCATTTTGGCGACACGAATCTCGTAAACATCGCATTGCATCGCTTGTTGCTCCGGTCTGTCCCCGGCCTAAGTCTGATTTGTACGAGTATTAGCTTCTCCATACATCGAATCTACGGCAAAGTATAAGGCGACCTTATGTCTGAATGCACTTCTTGCATTGCCGAAGTTGAAATCGTAGCACTGAAGATATCTCAAGCTTCCGTTGGCACTCTCATGCTTCTTGATTTGTAGTTTCTTCCCACAGATAATTTCGTTGTATGAGCTATTCTTCCCACTTTGATGCAATTGTCAACGAAACAGACGAAACATAAGTTTTCACGGGCAGTAGACAATTATTTCTTTTAGCTTACAGTTTTCCTCTGACGAAGCAGTTTTCTCTTTACAGGTCAAAATTTGAGCACCTCAAATGAAACAGATATTTGAGGTGGAAAGACGGTATTAACGGTATCTTTGCTACGGAGCGAACACATTGTATATTAGTTGCTATTTTGTTTAAGTTTGTTTAAGTGTTTTACTCAAGATGTTACTTCTGCATGTCTATATAGAAGACCTAAGGATGACAGCACGACGAAAGATCAATGAAGAAAAGAAGCAAATATGAGAAGAGGAGATTCCGCCCTGGTCTAGAGGCATTAGGCAAACGTATAGGTTATTGCGTGAATTTTTCACGCACGGGTCCACTAGTCAGTTTAGATTTGGCCAAACGTTATCCCTGCGGGCCTGATCTTCTACTAAAATGCAAGCTGTACAGCAACGAGCTTTGCGTGAGCAAAATATCTGTACTGCAATATAGGGCCTGAATACCAGTTTTCAATTGGCCAAACGTAGAGCAGCACTAAGAAAATATAGTTCAGTCAAAAGAATTGACCGAAAATAATCAGGTCTTTCGGCAACCTGGATACCAAGCGAGAGGTGAACCTCAAGCGTCGAAATTTGGCTGCAATGTAACTTTAATCTGCACCTAACCTGATCTCTCTCCTAACCTGATAGCATCTAACCTGATCGCACCTAATCGAAGCTCACCTAACCAAATCTAACTTAATCTCACATAACCTATTTCAGGGGTTCTTGCAACCCACGTTCACAGATGCAAATGCTAGGTTAAATTTAGCTTAACACAATATCGTTTTGTTAGATATGTTATATTCAAAACAAATAAATAAAGTTCCCAAATATAACTTCAAGAGAAAGGCGGGGCTGTTTTCCTACCTGGGCTTATTCCTGGGTGGCATTTTTCCTCCGGGGCTTCTTTCCTACTAGGGCGTTTTTCTAAATACCCTACCGTAGAATATCCACTCATCCAGCAATAGCGTAACAAATTTTTGGATACACAGATGAAAAAATAGAAGAAATGGGTAAGATTATGAAAGATAAAATTATCAGCAAACAATAATAGACTGTGTTTAGGAAAAGCGTATAAATATGGAGGAAGAACAATGTGAGAAGTACTTCCGAAGTACTAATTCACACTAGTAACCGATGCATATTTTTTTCAGAATACTCTAGAATTATGAAGACAGAATATTTTCAAGTATTGGCATGATAGAAATTTGAAGCCTAATATTCAACAACCATACTGAATGAGATGGATAACAATACGTAAGAAATATGATATAAAACTAAGTTGTTTACAGCATATTTTTTGTGAAGCACAAGAGGAAGAAATATTATTACCGTGAGGGTTTCACGGTATCATAACTATGAACCTGTGCTCCTCTTTGCTAGCCTGTTCAAACCTCCATAGCTGATTAGTGATGTGTTAAGTTAGATGACGTGTTTTAGGTTAGAGAAGGCATATTGGGTTTAAAGGGGCGTGTTAAGGTAGACGGACAGTATGAGATTGGACGGATTGGGTCATGATTAGGTGAAGAGCGTTAGTTCAGACGGTCTGTGATAGATTGAAAGAACTGAGTTAGGTCAATCTAAAATACAGTGATTAACCGTGAAATTTTCTCTTGAAAAAACAACATTAGACTTATTGAAGAAGTTATGTCAGGTACAAAAAACATCGTATGTGCAAAATTCCGTTGCGAAAATATACGGAGGAGTTTCAATCCTAATAAATAAGCGTAAGTCAAATCTATTTACCGTAGTTATGACGTAAAAAAGGCTATCTCATTTAATTCATGTTAAGCCTCCTGAGATACAACTATTGTGTTTCAAGACAGTGAAGGCAGGGACATGCAATATGTTGATAGAAATGTGAAACCCATGCACGAGGGTGTTGCCACAAGAATCAACATCATGAACGCAACACATCGGGAGAAAAGAGAAAAAGCTGATAAAGAGCGATCAGTAGGAGTATGAAATGGGATACAAAATGGGCACGAAAGAAAGACTGCCCAATGTCCTCGCTAAAACTAAAAATAACCTTTGGGGGTTTCAGTGTGGGCGCGACTGCCTGTAACGTGATGTGTCAGCAAATATAACCACCCCCTGAACCACTAAGTAGCGTTTAATTGAACTGACTTCAGCCAGCAGAGTATCAGTTATGGAAATGCTGCTGTCGGTCAGTTTGCAATAAATCAACAACCTAGGTTATAATGTCTACGGGGTTTGCAACCCACGGGTAAGTATGTTTTGCCTGGTCAACAGTGACTTTAGTGCACCAGCCACGAAGCGAACCAAATCGAATCACCGAGTTACACGATCTGTTAAATAGGCCAGACTGGAGCTTAATCTTCCCTGCTTTTTTTGCGAATCTTTGCCCCAGCGAATAGTCACAACAATGTAAGCACACTAGCGTAGTTACGGTACGTCATTTGGTGATGAGGGGAGGAGTTTTATGCCCCGTGAACAGGCTTGCATGGCAACCTCTGACAGGCAGGCCAGCCATGTTTGTGCGTTCCATGTCACAAAAAGTACCTATAGTGACTCGAGCCAATGGATTTAAGTTACGTTAGTTGTACTTACATCGCCAGGGATCTCCTTTTCTACCACGGCGCACTTCTTGTCGTCCAAATCGTCTTCATGCTCATAAATTTCGTTTAGAAGAAAAAAAAATGCACGGTCCTATGAAGTGATATCATCGTGTCTTGACGTACTGTATGAAGCTTAGTATGTCATTCCTTGGTAACGCACTTCTGCGGAAGTAAGAGAGAGAGTTGCAGTTATTCATCAGATGCAACTTTACAACGGTGAGCTCTCTTCTCGCATTTGCACATCCGATTTTTTTGTTACAGGACACTTAGGAAAACAAAATGCTGGGTGTATCACATTCATGACTTGAAAAGAAAATTATGGAGTATTCAATAATTTTACAATATTCTGGTACCTATACACTACCTAGAATATACGTCGAGAAGCAAATCCTCAATAAATCAATAAACTATGCGCTTTCATTCAGGAGTCAGATGCTTAGTAGGCTGTCTACCGCTTCCTCTACTGTGGCAGAAGCCTTTGACCAGCCCGATTTTTAAAAGCTCCAGCGTCACAAGTAGCTTAGTGTGTTGCGGTCACTCTGATGAGGCGCTTACCAGTGTCTCGCTGGTACACTCAACAGGAGCCCACTCTTGCTGATGGCTAGTCTAAATCTGTGTTATTGTGCGGTAGTCCAATAAGTGGCAGTCCATTAAAATGAGCTTTTTCATTATTCATAAGAAAACCAGGGTATTGAAAATCGATCACCTAAAATCCAGTTGAATTGAGCTTATGGAACACAAAATACAATATAATTTTAAAAATTACCAAGAAACCAAAGGCTGCTTTGAAGCTCAGGATGCCATCTATATTTAATAATAGTATTGAACTAGACGGCCCGTGGCCCGTTGGGTCATATAATCTTGTTCATTTTCGTAAAAAAACTGTTGTTATTCAGCTGATCATAGACCTCACGTTATTTGACAGTCCACTAACATGGCACTCACCAGCTTATTTGCTTCTCAATGAAACATTCAACACTCTGTAAGCACCGTGAAATAAATAGGTATGTTACGTAGTCCAGTTGCATTGCTCGTATTACCTTTAAATACGACATGCACGTTTAAGCAGTCGAGCTGAGCTTCATTTCCGTATCACAGATACAACCGAATGAAGTAGCTTGATCTCCAACGCTCGAATTGTCTCTACCTTAAATCGAAGAAACTGTGCACATTTCTTCACTGGTCTTAGCCAAGGAGCTTCAATGGGAGGAGTACGCGCAAGCCTTCCCTGGGCGAGTAAACCCATGGCTTTGTCACGTGACTGAAGCTGGCGTTTGGAGATCTTGAACTGGCTGAAGTGGCAGTGGTCAGCACATATAGTTAAGGACGATACAGACAGGCACTTCTTCAATATATTTGCAAGACAATCGTGTCTGATGATTTATATCCCAGCGCTCACTGTTATTTTCATCATTAGATGGTATACAGGATACAAGTTTTCTTTACATACTTCCATCCGCTCGGAATTTCATCGATGGTTAATGACTATAAAAATTTGAGCTCAGGACTCCTTTCTATATATGCTGTGTGAGGCAATTCCGCTCTCCGATTGGATGAGCCACTCAGCCAGTTTAAGGGAAAAGTTTACTCGCAACGCTCCCGTAGGATAAATAGATAGGGTGCACTCCTCTCTATTAGAACCTCCTTGGTCTTAGCTACTGATATTGGGCATGCGAACAAAATTTCACTTCTCGCGTGCACTCGACCTATGAAGTGGTCGGTATACAGGCTACGACGCTCCATAAATATTCGTTTTGATCTGACTTCAGAATAATGGCAAAGATTGTATGGTGGACTCTAAGACTTCCTGCAGGGGGTACCTACACCATTAACGCTTGAATTTCTTTCAATCTTAAAGCAGAGAAACTGTGTGCAAGATACAAGCAAGACACAAATAGATAAATAAAGCTTACAGACTTTTAGTACAATACTAGACGGCGCGTGACCCGTTGGGTCGTCATCAAGATCGTCTTAGCTTTTGCCTGAAACAGGTTTTATTCAGCTGGTCATAGACCACAGGCTATTCGGCCGTCCACTCCTGTCCGTACGGCTCACCATCCACAGATTCTTTGCTTCTCTAACGAACAATGAACACTCAGCCTGTAAGCAATGTCAATTTATTATGCTACGTATTACAGTTGTATTTCCCGGAGCACCTCTGAAGTTAACATGCCCGCCCATCCAGCAGGGCGCTTCCTTAACTTCTGTATCACAGATACAATTGAATTTAATCTTCACATCTGAAATTCCCACGAAGCTCACAGACTCACTAATGCAAGAAATTACCGAGAGAATGTAAATACTGGTAACAAAAAATTCCGAACGTCATTTCTCTCGCGCATTCTGAACGATAACATCAATATACAGGTGGGCTCTAAAACTTCCCCATGGCCGTAGCTCCATCATTGACGTTCGAATTTTTCCCCATCTTAAAGGGAAGAAGCTGTGTGCAAACAAGCAAGACACACACAAGTAAATAAATAAAGTTCACAGACATTTAGCATAATATAGACTAGATGGTTCGTGACCCGTTGGGTGGTCATCACAATCGCCTTTGCTTCCGAAAAAAAGGTGTTACTCAGCTGGTCATAGACCATGCGCTATTCTTCCTTCCACTCCTGCCAGTGCATGTCACCATCGACAGCTTCTTTCCTGCTCTAATGAATTTTCAACACCAAGCCTGCAATCAATATCAATATAGAGGTTACGTATGCCAGTTTTATTACCCGTAGCACCTTTGAATTTATCGAGCCCTGTTCATGCAGCCGAACCCAGGCTTAATTTCCGTAGCACAGATACAATCGAATTTAATCTTCATCCCTTAAATTTCTTCCCCTCTTAAAGCGAAATTCACAGATTTTAGTATAATACAAGAAGTTACCAAACGAACACAAATACTTATGTTTTAGCTCTGAAGCCAGTAAACTGATGCTATTCTTCAATCGTTTTAGCTACTAATACTGGCCAGGGGACTAAAAATTCAGAATTTCACTTCTTTCGGCATTCGCAACATCGGTATCTAGGTTACCACGCTTCTTAAATACCCGTCTCGCCCTCGCTCTTGAACGACGACAGATTGTATGGCGGACTCTAAAGCTTTCCCCAAGGGCGTAGCTCCACCATTAACGCTTGAATGTCTTTCTATCCAAAAGCACAGAATTTGTGTGCAAACAAGACACAAATAAATAAGCAAGCCAGGCCCACAGACTTTTAGTATGATACTAGACGGCCCTTGACCCGTTGGGTCGTCACCAAGATCGTCTTTGCTTTCGCAAAAAAGCAGGCGTTATTCAGCTGGTCATAGATCACACGCTATTTGAAAGTCCACTCCTGCCTTTACTGCGGTCGCCATCAGCAGCTTCTTTGATTCTCCAATGAATATTCAACACTTAGCCTGTAAGCAAAGTCAATTCATATGTTACGTATTCCAGTTGAATTTCCTGTAGCACCTTCGACTTTAACGTGCCCGTTCATTCAGTAGAGCTCAGAAACTACCGTATCACAGATACAATCGAATTAGCGTGATCTTGAGCGCTCGAATTTTTCCAACCCTAAAGCGCAGAAGCTGAGAGCATTTCTTCAATGGTCTTAGCTACTGATATTGGGCACGTGAATAAATCTTCAGTTCTCTCGGGCACTCGATCTATAAAGGGGTCTGTATACAGGCCACGACGCTCCATAAATATATGTCTTGATCTGACTCCAGAACGATGACAAAGATTGTACGGCGGACTCTAAAACTTCCTGCAGGGGGTATCTACACCATTAACGCTTGGATTTTTTCCCGTATTACTGCAAAGAAGCTGAGTGTAAACAAGACACAAGTAAATAAACAGGCAAGCAAGGTTCACAGAGTTTTAGTATAATACCGGGTGTTCCTAAATCCTTTCCACAAAATGAAACTATAGGTTCCTTACTATGAAATAACCATATTTTACTCTATCGATGCATATCCGAAAATATCTACTTTTAAGGTAGCTACGTTAAGTTAAAGTTAAACCTAGCCCAGAATCGGCGAATGTTGTAGGGTAAATGAACAATCACTGTCAGACTATGTTCACTTTTTTTAAGGATAACAGGAGTTCATAAGTTGCATAGCTGCAGAAATTGTTCAAAAATTTTCCCATCAGCAGCAATGCCAGCGCGAAGGCGACGACGTAGTGATTGCTGAACCCGTTCACAGATGAATGGAGTTTCACGAATCCTCTCACAGCCGTTAACGATCCTACCGATCAGTTCTTCAGACGGTAGTTGGTTCATGGTCGTCTGAAATCAGGTACGGCGCAGATTAGAGTGATCAGTGTCGACAAATGACCGGTGTGCATCTTTATCTTTGCTGTAGAGAGCAGTAGTCCTCCGATTAAGTGAATCGCACAACTGAACTTTCCGGCAACGCACCTTTAAAAGTAGACATTTTCGGATATGCATCGACAGAATAAAACATGGTTATTTTATTGTAAGGAATCTATAGTTTCATTTTGTGGAAAGAATTTGTTAACACTCGGTATAGATAGATGTGATTTCAGCCTGTTCTTCCTGGCAATTATAAAATACCCTTTTATAACTATATGGATCGATCGTATGAAAAATAAATTGAAGATAAAATAACAGTTTAGACGCTCAAGATATGTGTGTAACGAAATTAAACGTGCCACCTCTGCGCGAGGGTGGATCAACGTGCATGAGAACAGCAAGTCAGGAAAAATAGAGCATGGCATCATCAGTATGAAGAGAGCACGAAACACAGAAGCCCCGAAGGTCTAGCTAAAAGCTGAGGTAACCTACATAATCCACCTGTGGTTTCTGCTCCCATAACATAGGATGAGGGAACCTAGCTAATCACTGAGAGAAGCCAGACGTGCTGGAAACGCACGTGAATGAGTGCCGAAAGCTTGTCCCAAAACCAGCACACAAACCCGTGCACTAATTGCACACGTAGGCGTGCTCTAGACCCACAAATCGGACGCGTGCTATGGGCAGTGAGTGCTCGTGCATCTCTGGATGCGCGTACGTGCCAAGCAGTTTGAAAAAAGATGCAGTTTGTTGCCCATGACATCTATACCTTCGTGTGTATGGTGTCTGAAGTATGAAAGCAAACAATATATCACTTGAAATTCAACCTGAAAAATCACTAGTCCTCACTCACTTCAACTCAACTACACATTTTCCTCCGATGTTTGCACGCGTTGGGGTCGAACACGCTTCGTACTCTGGCGTGCAAGTGGGAAATATATAAAAAGGTAGGTTCAATGCACACATAAGCGTGGTTGTACAGCACGCCGACAGCGTGTTCTCGAGATTAGAGCACGTTTGTAAAAGCCAGGATTTTTTTTAGTGTAACCTAGCCTGTTACAGTACGAAAAAATCTCTTCCCTTACTGAATCGACGTTCTACACGACGAGAGATGGGAACGAATTAAAAGAAAGAAAAGTTTAAGGTATATTGGGGTGAGAATGCAGGATAATGCCCCTTTTGAACAACACGTGGCTCGAGTTGTTACCATAAGCAAGAAATGGAGCGCATGGGTGCCTCGAATATTCTCTTCGCGAAAGGCGGACACAATGCTCACCTTATGGAAACAACTGGTCCTGCCGAGGATAGAATATTGCTCACCTCTTTGGTTTCTGAGCAAACGGAAATACCTAGAGCGCCTCGAGGCTATCCAGAGATCGTTCACTGCTAAAATCCAGGATAGGCAAGAATTAAATCATCAGGTACAGCTTACTCCCATTCAATGTGCTGAATTCAACGAAGATTCGAACGCTTTAGGATCCTATATGTTTGCAAAATTCTAGAACAAATTCCTAAATTTTAACGGTTAGGGACCTATGATAGATGTATTTTTGTTATTCTCAAGTCTTAGCTACCTTTTATAATCCGAATTTTGTTATTTTCAGAACACTGATGATGGATTTTTAAAAATCCTAAACGTCTGGTTTTAATAACGTTTGTGATCACATTGGTGCTTCTTTTTAGTCAGAAAATAAGATTCCCAGTGAATCAACCTATCTCTAGAATTCCTATCAATGTAATGAGCGGATTCTTGCAAAATAATCAGACTGTATTGGTTGCACTTGTGAAGTGCAAATTCCAATCAAATATGATGGTGATGCAATAGCCACGAAATATTCTACTGCGAGAGTAGTTTCACTGCCCGGGGTGCGAGGTTGTCCAACAAAATGACACGTCACTTAGGAAACACCTCCGGGACTGAGAATGCAAAGGAATAATAATAATAATATTGAAGGAAATGAATAGAAGTACAATTAGAAATTTTGTTACCCACGACGTGTTTCGCCGTACCTCGGCTCATCAGGTGGGAGGGTCGAAGATGGTCGAATCTGAAGAAGTTAAGATTTTCTGAAATTTAGCCAGGTTGTCACAGAAAGATGTAGCTGTGATACAGAGTTATCCAAAGCTATAAAAATAATTTTCAAACAAGCAAATGTTCGTCCAATTTTGAAACATTGTCCGCTGCAGTGACTCCAACTACAGCACGTAGATGCACCGGAGCGGAAGGAGTTGGAGTCACTGCAGCGGACAATGTTTCAAAATTGGAAAACATTTGCTTGTTTGAAAATTATTTTAATAGCTTTGGATAACTCTGTATCACAGCTACATCTTTCTCTGACAACCTGGCTAAATTTCAGAAAATCTTAACGTCTTCAGATTCGACCATCTTCGACCCTCCCACCAGATGAGCAGAGGTACGGCGAAACGCGTCGTGGGTAACAAAATTTCTAATTGTGCTTCTATTCGTTTCCTTCAATATTTGAAATAATGCCACCTCAAGACAATAATAATAATAACTCACTGGACGAATACTAACTGAATCAGCCAGACAAACCAGCTGTATTGGCGGCTACGTGAAATGTGGGGATAACTCGCTACCTACTACACTGCCGATTACGCTGGTCACGGGCTGCAGCATCACCTTTACACGAGATGAGCGGTGTGCATAACGCCACCTGGACTTCGTGCGAAGAATCATCAAGCTAATCTAGGTATAGAGTCCCTTGAAAACATATATCTCAAAAACTAGAGCCGACTGCCACAAATCAATTTCAGATTCATAATCTGCATTAAAAAATGAGTACATTAAAAAAAAACTTTTTTGAATGTGCTTAAAGGAAATTTTTACCGACTTAAGTTTTGAAAGAAAAGTAAATAATATGAAAAAACCACGATTTCTCATTATTCAAAGTTTTTTGGCAGTTATTTACCCCTACGCCCGGTCAAGTAGACATATCTATGATATATGTTTCTCTATAGATTGGCACGTCCTGAAGACAAAAATCACAACCATTTTTAGGGGAAATGCTTACCTTTTGAGATATTTTGCTTTGAAATTTTATTTTTCCTCTATTACTGAAAAAATTCCAATGTCCCCAATATTTTTCCCAAAAGGGGCAACAGCAATATTGATAATTAAGGAAGGTTTTTTGGAGGTTACTAACCTAAGCTCACCTAACCTAAGCTCACCTAACCTAAGGTCACCTAGCCTTAGCTTATTTTTTGTTCTTAATCTACTCATTTTTCCATGCAGATTACGAATCTGAATTCGGTTTGTGGAGGTCGGCTCTGCACTTTGGGATATTTGAATTTGAAGTTCCCATTGTTTTCCTGTGGGAGAAAATACCCGGTGATGGCAGAGTGTAATGAAACAGCTTTTAAATAGGTTTTTGACCTAAACCTAAAGCAATAACTCGAAATTATTATCAAAATCGAAAAATTGCCATGAATAAAATGATAATAAACTTCAATTTTACATTTACTGTGCGAGTTTATAACGATCAGACTATAAATGACGGAAATATACCTCCACCCCCCATGGGGGGTTGGGTAAATATGTAGTTTAGTGGGGTCCAAAAAAACGACCCTCTTTTTCCTATTTAGTGTATTTTGGCCTCAGGAATCAGAATCTGAAGTCCGTTTTTGGCGGTCGGACCTAGTTTTGGAGTTATAGGAAAAAAAAAACCCAGATACTAATAAAATCCTTACTATAGCATACGACAATGGGGGATCCGTGGGAAACTGGGGTTTCTGGGTGGGGAGGAGGGAGGGAGGGAGGGAGGGATTTGGGGCCAGAAAAGTAGGGGAAAAAATAATAAATCTGGCAAAACTTTAGGGTAAGAATCGAAAAAGTTAGGTTCAATTCGCTTATAGGACCATCACGCATTTTCGATATTTTGAAGTCATATATGAGTAGAAGGACGTATTTTAAGATGTTTTACACGAATGACGTTTTTGCGGCAAATGCTTAGTTTTCAAGATATTTGACTTTTAAGTTTTTATTAGCGTCCGACATCGCGGCAGCTTATCGAACTATATGGTGGCGTAACGCGCGGTCGCTGTACACTGGTTTATATATATTTTTAGTAGTATATTAGCAGAACAAGTTTTTTCTTCATAATTTTTTGATATTTTGATTTTTGAAGTATTATAAAGGTTGAAAGACTAATTATAAAAATATTTTTTCAAGAATGACTTAGTAGGAATACCTAGTAGGGACGAAAAGACGAAGAAAAAGAATTACGATCGCACCCCCCGGGGGCGAATTTTTTTCCTGAACCTTTCAGCAAGTACAGTCTCAAGGCAGCCAATGGCGTGGCAGGTCACAGGCCACAGTGGGAGGGGCGAAGGGTGATGCTTAGTGATGGTGTTGCACTCTGATGCATACTCTGAAAACACTACCTAT
>LQNS02278081.1:1014269-1028459 GCA_001587735.2 Parhyale hawaiensis
CATCAACTCACCAGCTTGTCTCTGTTCCCTGTTTCTTCTCTTGACGAAACAGATAATGATGGCCAAGTTGAGAGCCAAGAGCGCTGAACCCGTGACTGCCATAATGAGCAAGAGTAGTCGAGGGGCTCTCCAGACTCCCCCGGTCCCCCCAGCCATGGTGACGCCCCCTATCATGCCAGCAGCTCCACCCCCCGGCAATGTAACCGTGAGGGCTGCGGAGGGGGCCGAGGTACCCTCTTCGCTACTGGCCAGGACCCGGACGCTGTACGATCGGCCCGGTGCCAGGTCGCTCAGGGTCACCGAGGGAAGGTGAGAGCCTCCAACACGCTGAGTCTGCGCATACGAACGTCACAGTGCAACGCACGATTACTTAGAATCATGGAGTATCATGTTTGGCACAATTGATATAGCTACGGTATAAATATATTACAACACAGTGGCGGGCATAGAGAGAGGGCGTCCGTGGCTCATGACCCGTTTTCACAGCAGGTTGGGGGAATTTTACACTAGTTTTCGCCTATAACGAGCGCAAACTGGTAAAATATGCCTCCTTCCCTGAATACCTAGAGAGAGGTTGTCGGTTCCTAATGCTCCTTTCTAGATCCGCCAAACCTACCATTATACATTATGATAAAAATCAAAATTAATAGCTCTTAACTGATGGCGGGAAGTATTTTCTACCTATACAGATTGAGTAGAAGAAACACGCAATGTAAAGGATAAACCTAGAGACATTCATATTGGTTACGCATAAATAGTGGACAGGGACACTTACTAAAATAACAACCGTATTACAACGCAAAATAATTTAAAACATGGCTAACTCAATCAGAAGAAAACAAAATAGGATTTTCATATACCAACATAAGAACACTTATTATTTTGAACAAATGAAATTTTTCACTCCACTGTATTGCACTATTAGTGTAATAAAGAAAGGATTCTCATATTTGTCAGAGAAGCAAGTGGTAAAAGATGAAGTTACCAGAATGGGTTAATATACATAGCAGTGATGATAAAATAGAACTACTATGTAAAGTAACGAGAATAGCAATCAGAATGTCTATTCTCCATAAAATTGAATTTGCATACATAGGTTGATATTGAACGAGAAATAATTAGAAATAAATTACACATTTCCAACAAATTAAGAACCGACTGTAAAAATTCATACTACTAATGGTGTAGCTACTTTAATCACACAAAACATAAATGATTTCCAAGTTTTTCAGAAAAAATTATCATAACATCAGGAATTTTTGTTAAAATGCTAAGACAAATAGAAGTGACCAGAATAGACTTCGATGTGTAGTATTGATGATAATATAAAATAAATGTTACTAAAGGGACAAAAATAGCAAGTATTATAGAATGACAGCTCTGTGTATTATCGAATTCGAAAAAAAAACAGGTTCGTATTGAACACCACACAGCAACATATTAATGACACATTTCCAATAAATTAAGACCGCAAATTTAGAATAAATCGTCAATCTTAATAGTTCTAATGGTGCATTTCTTTCGCGTAAAAAAGGATTAGAAATATTTTTCAGAAAAATCATCCTAACGTATATACATAAGAAATTCTTCAACAAATTGGCAAAAAAAAAAAAAAAGCTAAAAGTCACCAGCACAGGCACAGATCCTTATTAGTGGTGATAAAATAGCAGAAATTGTACGTAAAGTGATAATAGTGCAATCAGAAAAGCAAAAAATAAATTACACTTTCCAATAAACGGAAACTACAAATCATGAAAGGATTGTACAACTCAATACCAATAGTGCACTACGTTCATGCAGAAATAAAGAATTTCACTATATGTAGAGAAATCATTCTGATAAGGAATTAAAGAAACTGGTAAAAAATAAAAGTGAAAAAATGGACTCAGATCTTCAGTGGTGAAGAAAAAATAACAAGCACATCATTTAAGATGACGTGCATAAAATCGAATTCGAAAATACTGGTTTACGTTGATCAAATTGCCAGAAATAAATTACACATTTCCGATAAATTAAGACCACAAATTAGGAACGGATTGTACTACTAACTATGACTACCAGTGTACTACTTTCATGCAAAAAAAAATAATAAAGGATTTCCATATCAAAAGAAAACCATCCTGATGTATACATAAAGAATTTTTCAACCAAATGGTAAAAATAACAATGACCAGAATGGACTTTGATCTTTATTAGTGACGATAAATAACACAAATGCTACGTACGGAGTTAAAATTGCAGTCAGAATGGGAATTCTGCATAAAATTAAGTTTGAAAATACTGGTCTATACTGAACAAGAAATGATAAGAAATGAATTACACATTTCCAACAAATTAAGGCACCATATTATCAACCTATTTTAAAACGTAATATTACCAATACTCTACTAAATTCATGCAAAACATACTAGATTTCCATATGCTATAGCAAAATCATCCTGATGTATACATCAAGAAAAACAATTGGTAGAAAAATAAAAGTAACCACAACGGTTTCAAATGTTTAATAGTGATGATAAAATAACAGAAAGGCTAAGTAAGGTGACGAAAGTGGGAGTCAGAATGGCAATTCTACATAACATCGAGTTTGAATATACAAGTTAATATTGAAGATGAAATAAGACAACAAATTAGGATAAGAGAGTAATATGAGACAAGGTATACCAACAGAAAGAAAATACTCAGTATGAATTGAGGCGCCAAAACTATGATCCATCACATTGGGCAAACGGCGGGCCTAGAAGTCAGCATTAGCTTCAACACAAACTTGGTCAAATAACTAACCATGACTTCATTGGTGCCGGCCAGCTGGTAGCGTACAATGTATTTCAGGGACGAACTCTGCGCCGCAAGCTCCTGCTCCGCATCGTACGCCCAGTCGCTGGAGCTAAACCATCCCTGCCTGTCCATTGGAGCGTAACCGTTGCGTTGCCGCTGTTGCAACAGCTCCTGCTGCTCCAGCTGCTGATCATACGACAGCTGGCGGTTGTGCTGATGTGAGAGCGGTTGCTTGTTGCTGTAATCCAGGGCACCTGCCCGGCTCTGCTTCAGCTCACCCGAATGTTTGTCGCTGAGCTGCGACTGCCAAGCCCGGGAATCTGGGGTTGTCCACTTGAGGGTAATGCTGCTTGTAGTTAAGTCCACGACCTGCCAGAAAATATTATTAGTATTATTATTATTACGGGTATGATACGGTTCATAGGCCATTTTACATACCGAGCTCATTGTGACTTCGTAATAAAACAAAATGAGATGCAAAAAATCATGCGATGCGAGATGAGGAGACCATTCGACAAACAAGGCACAGGGCATGAAGAAAAGGAGCTGCAAAACAGTTCACCCGTGAGAGTGTGAGCAACGAAAGATAAGCGTAGCTCGCACCGGCGCCGGACTCACGCTACAGAAGCCAGCGCTCTTGCGGAAATAGCCGAAACAAAATCCCAAAAGGCGCTGACAGAGGTAGAAAGAAGGGTCATAAAGTAAGACCCGTGGAACATATGCACAGGATCAACGTGCATGGGAAAAGCAAGTAGGAAAAGAAGAGGAAGAACAGACGAAAGTTATATCAGAAGGAGTATGGAATAGGAAGGAAGCAAAGTGGGCACGTAGGAAGGAAGCAAAGTGGGCACGAAAGACAGAAGTCCTGAAGGCCTAGCTAACGGCAAAGGTAATCTACAGGGTCCCTCTGAGGGCGCTGCTCCCCATAACATACGATGGGCGAACCGAAACTAACCTAACTCTATGGCCCATCCTATGCCCCCCTGAGGGGGGCATCAAGCAGTTTTTCAGTCAGGAATGGTTATGGATGTATAAGATAGTTAAAGCCTCCCTAAATAAGTACTGAGCTGTTGTAAGAGAGGAAATGGAAGGGACATAGAGTACGAGTAGCTATGCCCTAAACGTGGAACCCATGCACAATGGTGTTCTCACACGGGATCACCGCGCATGGGCACAGCAAGCCAGGAAAGAAGAAGAAGAACAGAAGAAAGCATCATCAGTAGGAATATGACAGTGGAAGGAAACAAAGTGGGTTGGAAAGACAGACGTCCCAAAGGCCTAGATAATGGCTACAGTTAGAGAATTCTTGTTAACAGATTTCGCTTACAAAATTTCGGTAATGATATGGGTGAAGACCAAGAAATGAAGACAAAATTTGTTTCAGTCTCCGTAAAGTGTTATGATGCTGAGAATACAGCTGCAGGAAACTGCTTTTTTCCGTTAATACCTTCTGTTTACATGTGACTTTTGCTTCAGCACACCGTCCCAGGCACACTTGGTGTCGCGTGTTGCATGCATTTCTGAGGTAAAATAGTAAGTATATCCACCATTCGATGTAAGGAATTTCAAGAATCTCGTAATACTCGTGCGAAACAAATTATGCTAAGTCTTGCATGATAGGCGACCGAAAATTGCTTCTCGTCTGTTGTAATGCCAAAGGATGGAGCTAGAAGGATCGGACAAGTATTTCGGAAGAATGATGCAATGGCCACACAACATATTTTTTTCGGCACTGACGCACGATTGATTCTCCTGTATATTCTTTCCTCCAACGCCAAAAACTTTTGTGCGCCCCTTCGCACAATAGTTTGGACTGTGCCGCAATATAGCGAAACTTTTGATCAATTACCTCGTATTGCTGCGCGATGCAGCGTCTCCCACGCTACACTCTGCATGGAGATTCACGCGGCACGAGAAAGTGTTTGCGTTAAACCAAATCAGGTAAATTTATCAGAACGGTCGCCAGTGTTAAAGCAATTAAACAAATAAGGAACGAGCATAATCGCGTGCACTTCAACCGAACCGGTACGGTATCAAACTCGTTTTTGACACAACCATAGTAAAGTAAAACGAAGCAGATGTTCACCCATAACATACAGCATTCTATGGTTGCTGAGGATTACTGTAATTTTCTAAAGCTAAAGTCATGTCAGTACGATACAGGAAGGAATTAAAAGGACGGAGCAGCGCCTGCACGAGCCTATCTACTGAAGCAAATTCTATAGAGGTAGGCAGCACCTTAGAGCCACTCTATAGCACCTTACCGTGATGTTAACAGGCGTCGCAGGAGGCTTGGGCGGCCTGAGAGTGTAATCTGCAGATGAGTGGCCGAGGCTGTTGCGGGAGTGGCAGGTGTAGTCACCGTAGTCTCCAATTCCAACAGATCGGATCTCCAGTCTAGATGCCCATTCCACCAGTTCATCCAGTAGCTGCAGTAACAAAGAAATAGCCGATCTGAATCATTATATGACATTCTTATAGACGCAGAATTTTTTTGTCTTATTGATTTTGGCCAGCATAGAATAGGTAAATAATTTCGCTCAAAGCAAGTATATTTCAATGAATAACCAAGATAATGTCAACCAACGATATTGTACGATGCAGTGTGCACAGAATCGGAAATTCTATGCATTCTACGAAGAACGAAAATCAAAGTGAGTCAAATAACCAGCAATAACAGAAAGTGCTGCTATGAACCAATGCAGCATATTTGACTTCACATTCGAAATTTTTAGGGCAATACAGTTACAGAGAATACAGAATGGTGGATGAAAAAATTTCATCATGGGACAGTATACATCAACAAGAGTAAAAAGAAGATGCCCGTTCTAACACAGATAAGAGAATTTAGGGCAGCGAGACAGACAAAAGACAAGAAGACAAAACTATCGTGACATTCTGATAGAAAAACGCAAACTTCACCCACAGCGTTCGTTGGTAAGGGTGCCGAGTAGTGCGCTTAAATTAAGGTGATCGAAAATTGCTAGTTTGGTACAGGAACTATGTAAAAAAAAACAAAAATATGTATCCAGAGTCGAAGGAGGTTTTCATGGAGTTGTAAGGCACAAGTACCGGTGATTCAAGAAGTACAACAGAGCTACTTTGTGGCCTAAATCCAAATCCTACAGTGCCTTTGCAAATAGAAGTATATTTTATGCGAGACTAACTTGATATGGACAATTAATGCACGAGTAAAATAACAGTCACGGAAATTGGACCTATGATTTTCTGTCGAAGATAATAATTTGCTAGTGGCCTCACCTTAGGAGGGTGAATAATAACACGACTGGACGATGTCATCCCTCGGCCATCAGACGAAGCACTGCGGCTGCGCTTTCGCTCCCAAGTAAACGTGGGTGTGGGTGCACCTTTGACCCTGCACACTAGAATGCCGCTGCCACCCACCGCTGCCCACGCTCCCCCAATATTCCCCCCACCACGGTGTGTAGGAGGCTCTGTGCATAGGGGCAGACAACCAATCTGTCAGCTACAAACAAATTAGAATATGCTTGTCCCAACGGCGTCCTCGATCGGCCGCCGCAGAAGCCTGGACCGAAAATCAGCTTGTGGAGGTCCAAAACTTCTGCAGCGGCTGGAACTTCGTGCGAGCCAAAAGGCAAACACGAAGATGATTCAAAAAATAATTTCAGTATCAAGAGTAAATTCCGAAGATCCTAAATTTATTATTAATGAAGAAGGTAGCCACCACAGAGTCAATTGCAATGTGACTGCCGCCCTAAAAATACTCCACATAGTACTCTGTTAATGTATGCAACTACTATTCCAGCGTTGACTGTGAAGAATTTAATAGAGTAATGATATTTTTTAGGGATAGGAAAATTAAAAATTGGCCGTCAACGAGGACTACAGATTTCACGTCCATTTGCTCTCTGGTAGCATCGTTGTATATTCTGTTGTTCTTGTAGTAACTTCCAACGAACACTGATGATTAATGAAGCCGGTGAAAAGATAAGAAAGATGTTACATGAATGCGGCAGAAGGTTGACCCTTTCATGTCACCATTACACATCAATTTTTGTTGAAATTACACTATTTTTACTGGGTACTCCAGGGATTATGTAGGCTTGACCTATGTAATCTTGCCCATGCTGTACTACCTCCGAGCAAGGGTTCTTTTACCCGTAGGCATACAACAACAACAAAAAAAGAACCCTTGTAAGGAGGTACCTCAACGCAAGATTGGGTTAAGCAGCTGGTTGCACACAGCGCTGTGTTGCGCCGCTGTACACTGAAGAGACAAAACACAGACCGGCAAATACGAGCGGCTCGCCTCTCGTCTTTAAACCCTGCGCAACAAATGCACGTCGCGCCATTTAAAGGTGCGCGGATATTTTTCTGCGCAACTTTATGTACATCCATTAGGAACTCCGAGGTCGCCTGGTGATGCTCTTAAATTCGCGTGCACCGCAATACTACAGTCACGACTCTGCTTGCAGCATCCCTAGCCGAATATTTTCTTCCCGTTGAAATCTAAGGTTATAGCTGCATTCTGACAGCATTGGTTGGCTGCCTCTTCCAAACTAACCAGATGCAGAACAGTTTTAGTGCCCCGCATAATATTCGAAATTTAAAAGTCATTCACTCTTTGATTATTAAAAAATATTCCATGAATAAAAGACGCGTCAGCTTTCTCGTATAGCGTTCGACGCTAAACTAATAATGCACTTGGGATGAAATTTAAATTACCCGCCTGCTAGCCAATGGCGAGTAACCTCACATGTCTCACTTGTAGGCAGCTTTGTCACCATCAGCGAATTACCGTAGCTGACGCGGATTGTATCCAATCGTAAATTTAACTGCGCTACAATAAATAATGTTCAAGAAAACAGTGACTCCTACATTGGCCTTGAAAATTTCTTACAGGGCCTCGTTTTAATATCTAACGACATAGACCCATACACACAATAAGGCTAATAATAAACACTATATCTAAGTAGCAAGCGACTCAGCATGGAGCTCTACACTGCATGACTTGCACGGTCTAGTAAACTCTATATAGTTTGGAAATCAACGCAAAAATTACTAGTATTACTTTAAAAACTACACAAGGCAAAAAAATTCTAATATTAAATATGAGTCGACGATATTAAAACTTCCTCACATTCAGCCCCTCGCCTACATGCTGAACAAAACAACCATCCTATCAGCAGGAATGATTTTTCCATCATAGACTCTTCCAATCCCATCGAGCTCGCAACATTAGAGTCTCTCCACANGAATTCTGCCGACTGTACAGGAGCTGAGGTCCGGCCCCTGCGCGCGGCTCCGTCCATTTGCCTTTTAGACTTTCCCCCAACAACACCTACGCCCCCCTTACCTATTAACAATAAAGAAATTTTTATATATTGATCGTAGCCTAGGTTTTTTCTTCCTTCTGAAGATGGGATTATTCATCCTGAAACGTTAAGTTTTAATATCGTCGACTCATATTTAATATTCGTATTACTTTAACTTTTACATTTCTGAAACATAGAGGTAGGTTAAAGCCTCTGGAAACGGTGAAAGTACGTAAAAGACCAGAATGTGACACTATGAATAAGGTTTAGCGGCAGAGCCTCTTCCAAGTTTATCATTATGGTATTTAATGGTATTTAGAGGCATCACTAGAGCTTGTACAGCCGAGCTACGAGCACGAAACCGGATACATTTGAAGTCACTCACTATTCACTAACGTTTTATAGGCGTACAGCGAGTTGTATACACCGTTGACAGGTAACTGATTCTTAGCAGCTCAGAAAGAAATATCATGGGAGGAGGTAGGTACATAAGGAAGCAAAGAAATACAGTAGCAGGGAAAACGCCTTTTAGGATCAACTGCAAGGGACTAAGGGAATAGGGAAAAAAACTTTACGCAATAGTGAATTGAACATTAGACGTAGGTATTATCCCGTAAGCTTCAAATACGAAAACACATCCTTGAAGCTGAAAGAAGATGCGAAATAAACGCGTCGAGAGCACAACTCCGAGAATAATTGCAGATCGCAGAGCCTCTTATTTTGCTGCTGCATACATGTATTCATTCATTCATAACTAAAATAATTTCCTCCTTTCCATTCACTCGCAGCAACATATGTAGCTGTTCAGTGCCAGACTCCAACTCTGCCTCCTCCTTTCAAAGGCCGCTCCAGTAACTAAGTAAATCATAGCAGAATTTGGCCAAAAGAGCAACGATAAACATTTCCAGGTACTGTGCGCAACTTTGAATTGTGAATTATCAAGAAGCCAAACTCGAGACTGATTGCATTAGCAAAGCCAATTGTGCCTCAGCCTAAAGTCCTAAACAAAGCGCCGCGCTAATATTCAGATGAAGTCAGAGAGCATCCGGAGGAAGCAAGTTCAAACTTTAAATCAACTTTAGATCAGCTCTCCTACTGAAATTCAAAGCGTCCTAAAGGAGTTCCTTTGAATGTGATACATTACCCATGCGCTGCTCGAAACTCGCTGGCATTTTGTGGTCATGTTGGTCATGGATGCTAAACATGCGAGCACTTCATTTTCTGCCTCCCAGTAGACTTACAACGCAAGGTTTTCTCTCACACTAACACCAAAATTCGTGCAACGCTCTACCGATACTGTCATGTAAAGGGGCAAGAATGAAAAAAAAATCCATCGATATAGGTAATGATGAAAAAGTTTGTACGAAAGTTCGTTTGCCAAACGCTATATACGTGATTATTATATATATGTTGTGCACGTTTGGTGGATTTGCGCGATCGATCGATCGCGCAAATCCACCAAACGCGCGCAATATATATATATATATATGTAAATATAATTATTTCTCAAACAGAGAAACCATATTGCGTTGAGAAAATGATTTACGTCTAACTAATGCAATTCTGGAACATAAAATTCAATCCAACAGCAAGTGAGCAACACAAACATGAATACTGCATGTGGCTGAATAAGTTTAGAAGAAGTTTTACATTTTAGCTTCTCGAGGCTGACTCTACAGAATGGATATTTGAATGAAGTACAAGATTTGATAATAAGTACTAAAGATTGTGTTTCGAACCCCAAAGCCAAATTCCCTTTCCTGAAAAAAAAAAGAAAACTGTTCCATTAACGAAAGTTCAAGTATCGAAAATACAGGTATGGAGAAGTAAATACAAAGCTACTCTAGTTAAATAAATATTCATTCTACCCATGCTGTTACATTTGATCAAATATTCCATTACAATTATTTATGATATCTAAGAACGAGAACGTATTAGGGGACCGCTTGTCGTAAGAAACTGATCATTTTCATTTGCCAGTACACATTTTACAGCAGGTATGAAATAATTTCTATTTTCCACATTTATTTCCGAACATATGTATATATGAAATACATCAGCTTCAGTCCATATGACACGCACCATGCAGAGCGCTCGAGCTACGCTGAACGATACGTCCAGAACACGGTTAATTTCGTAGAAACATACCCGACAACAACACAATGTAGAGTCAAAAAGCCAGCCACTCATGACGGAACTTAAATAATACAAGATACACCGCGTAGTATCTGTAGGTGATCTTGAGCAGCACCAGACATGCCAAACTCTAGTTATTGGTTATTTTAACACTTTACCGTCCAAATTCAGCAAATCATACCGGAATAGCTAAATTTAAAAATTCAAACGAACGGAGAATTTGAGCGGATAAAGGTTAACTTATATCATACAAGAGTGCACGTGAAAACCCACAGCCCGTAGCAACCTCACGTGACAGCAGTCCGATAGGCACCGAGCTCCCGAACAGATACCACCAGCGTGGTGCGGACACACATAAGAGTCTCGCACTGTCACCCAGACAGCGTCGCTTTTGCTTCGACGCAGGGAGTTACAATCACGGCCCAATGTGCTCTTGAATACGGTGAAGCAATATCAGGTACACAAACCACTACTTGAAGATAATATTAAGCAATACCAGATTTCCACATAAAACTCCTGAATACAGTTAAACATTACCATTCTATGTACATGTAGGAGTCCTGACGAACTATCAGTACTACCGGCTGCAGTACGAAGCACAAAACGATTCTTACTAACGCTAGGCATAAACACGCGATACTTCTACTACTGAATGTAGCAACTCCTGTCACAATATGCCATGGTGAAATGGAGTGCAAGCAGTACTTGATATACTCGCACGATACTTACGACCAAAACGAGGCAATCACCGCCGAACAGGCTGTATTAAGGTGGACTGCAAGCAACGCCAGACCCAACAGCACAATACGCATGACAAAAAAAATACAGCACAAAAAAGCACACTGTTGACAGATCAACTGTCAGCAATACCAGACTACAATGAGGCAACACCTGGCACAGTGCACTACGTAATAACACGGACTGTAACCAATACCAGGATACAACACACACTGTGTAACTGTCAGCTTCAAGCACCACCAAAGAAGGACGATGCAAAAACTCACGAGCTACGATGAGTCTGGAAGGGTGTGCGGCGACTCTACCGACGCTGTTCTCTGCAAGGCACTGGTAGGTGCCAGTATCGAGGGCATTGACTGACAGCAACTGCAGTTTGCCGTCTTTGGTGTTGTCCAAACGGACGCTGTCAGTCGCAGCCAGAAGTGATGGGTCTGATAAGGAGGACTCTGCCACCGCTCTGATGGTGCAAATAAAACAAACATTGATCAGCTAGGGCCTGTGGCAAGAGAACGAACCGTCAGTGAGAGATACGGGACCGTTAGACGACCAGGCAGGCGCCTCTCCATCAGGTGTGCTGAAGATAACGGGGTATTGTGCGGGAAACGTACGAGTGTTTGCGAATAATGGTGGTTGTAGTTGGTATTTTAACGCTGTACAGTCGATTCCGCTTAATCCGTCTGCATTGGGACCGGGACCAGCTGATTTGGGCACTATAACCGGCTGGTCATGCAAAGCGAACTTAACAACTTTAGGCAAGTCTGTACCAAAATATTGCAAATAAACATACTTTCTCCTACGTCAGCTTTTCTTCGCAATTAGGGGGATAAACTAGCAAATAAAAATAATTCTTGGGTACCAAGCAGGCAACCAGTTTTCAATTCGAAGTTTGAATGATGTGGTGAAACTAAGGCGATGTTAGTGTAACCTGTTGGCAAGAAGACCAGGATTCCGGAAAATTTATAAACTTCAACATATACTGGTATATTTTACGTTATAAATGCCTCCTTATATGAAATAGCTTAACATAAATAATAATTACTTATTTCGAATATTTTATGCTGAGATTATAAGCAAATTAATGACAGTAAACAATAAGAATTCCGTATAAGCGGAACGTTATCCACAATAAACGAAGGTACTTTGTGCATGATGAATAGCGTTTGATTCCGTTCTAGCAGAATTGTTCGCATTATGCGGCTGGCCGTCTAAACCGGCGGTCCAATTTTGCGGAATCAACTGTGCAAAAGCTTTTCTGGTAATATGTAGTTAGGCCACACGGATTGTTTAAATGGAACGTTGGTGGAAAATATACTACAAAAACAGAGTGCCTGAGAAAACTGGGTGTTTGCTTTATTAAAGTGTTAGGTGCCATCAAAAACAAAGTCGAAACGCATTACAAGTTAAGCCCACTACAAACGATAGTCCTTTCGCTATAGGACGCCCTGTGTTTTGCTTCATAAGGAAGAAAACTCGGTACATACGACTATGACCTTGAGGACATCGGCCTCAGAACACAAATGCAGCATGTTGTATCTTGGTCGCGGAAACGCAGGAGTTCTTGCTTAATATATCTGCCGTATTTTTGCTATTATTGAAAGTTTGACGCACGCAGACAATTGAAAAAGTGTTCGCGAATAATTTCTATGAGGGCAACTGTGATATAATTAGTTTTCAAACACTTTGCACTACAGTATACTGATCACACGGAGTCACGCTCGGACAGCTGTGTAGCGGTACTTGGCAACGGCTTATGACACGTTGCTTTCCGTTGTCTCTGCGTGAACTTTCTTCTTCTCATTATAATATTCAACAACAATGTTGCTCTTGATGAACTTTATCGATTTTGAATGTATTTGTTGAACAACAAATATATTCTCTCTCTCTCCTTTCTAATTTGGACTCTCGTGGTGGTATGAACCCTCTTGGTTTTTTCCCTTGTTTTTTAAAGAGTTAGCGGGAGTTCTGGCGCCGAAACTCAGTCGTGTGTTTCGGCGTTTAGTGAGGGAGGGCAGTTTTCCTGCGTCGTGGAGATGTGCTGACGTGGTGCCAATTCCAAATGACTCCTTTTATCTGCATGGGCTTCTGATCATCGTGCAATTTCAATAACGCCTGTTGTCTCCAAAGTCTTTGAGAGATTACTAGTGCGTAGACTTGAGCGGTTCCTTGACGATTATGTGCTACCTAGTAGGCAGTATTTTTATCGTAAGGGCGTCTGTACTTGCGATGCCCTCCTTTACATAGTGTGCGCTGATCAAAATGCACTTGAGGCCAGTCCGGAGCTGTGTCTTGTCCAGATTGAGTTCAGAGCAGCGTTCGACAGGGTATCCCACCGAGGCATTTTTAGTAATCTCGACCTGGTTGCTGTTGGTGGCCGTTTTCTGCGCATCATCAGTGATTTCCTCTCAAATAGAGAGCAGGAGGGGTACTGCAGTGGAGTTACCCGGGTGTTTTCGGGTGTTCCTCAGGGGAGCGTGCTGGGACCTCTCTTGTTTCTTTTATATACAGCGGAACTGAGCTCCATTGTCGCCAACCCTTTGACCAGTTATGCTGATGACTCCACCTTGATGGCCTTTGTGCCAGCGCCTGAGGACAGACCAGCACTTTTTGCATCAATTAACAGAGACTTGCAGTTGATATCAGACTGGTATCTCTCCTGGGTTATGCAAGTTAATCCTTACAAGGCCAGGTCCATTGACATCTCAAGATCAAGAACGGCGCTACCTGCTTTTTTACCTCTCACTCTTGGTGTTGCCGTTGAAGGGGTTCAGAGTATGCAGGTCTTGGGAGTTATGATTGATGGGAAGCTGACATTTGAGCCCCACGTTCGAAATGTTGCCACCTCCTCTTTTCAGAGGCTGGGTATTATGGGGAAAGCATCCAGGGTTTTCCAGGACCCTGGCCTTGTGAGTTAGTGTTCTTGGAGTTTCCTGTTACCAATAGTAGAATATTGCTCTCCGGTGTGGGCCTCGGCTGCTGCGTCCAATCTGCGGCTTCTTGGCAGAGTAATGTCTCGCGCTTCCGATTTGTGCCGAGGGCGATTTAATTGTAATCTTGAACGCCGGCGCAACGTTGCTTCGCTGTGCATGTTCTACAGAATCTTTCACAACGATAAGCATCCTCTCAGGCCCTCGCTGCCAGTCCCCCATGTACCCCAGCGGAGCTCTCGCAGTTCGCGAGTTCGCTGTTCAGCTACCTCGGGCGCGCACTACTCAGTAGCAGCAGTCGTTTATGTATCGTTGTG
>LQNS02278081.1:1028514-1040640 GCA_001587735.2 Parhyale hawaiensis
TTCTTCTTTATTTCTGTGTCGCGTGCTTTCGTTTCACATTTCGGGCGTTGAGTGGCGTGGGGACCTTGTGTTCTATGGCTCTTGCCCTTCACCCTCGTGGCTTTTTGCTCACTTTGAATAATAATAATAATAATACCTTCACGCAAAACAGACGCGTTCTTTTTTGCTGGGTGTATGCTTAAGTCTCGAAAGACGGAGACTAGACGTGAGTCAAGGCTTGTACTTGAAAGACAGGAGGCTAGAGTCTCGGCGGGTTTAACTTTACCAAATCGACACTCTTCTTAAGTTGATGCAAAATGGCAAACCAATTATTAAACCAAAACTAGCATTAAGTATTGCGTAAGACCAAGAGCTCCTTGACATTTCGCTCGACCTAGGAATAAAAATTATTTATGCCAGTCTCCGGGAAGGTGGCATTTGCTTCAAGACTGGTCTACGAATTCTTCCATGCGTGCGATTTATTTACGCAAGTCGTATTTCAGAGCTAAAAGCAGGTGGGGACCGTAGTACAATGATGAGACATTTACAGAACTATTCACAACTGTCGCCCTGATATTAATCAATTTATAACCATTCTGCTCAGATCGCTCAGTATCGGAGATGTGCTATATTTGCTAGAATGAATGAATGAATGAAAATCATTCACTAGTAAACAAGTTACACAGGCCGATGAAAATAAGATTTTTTATATTCTCTTAAATCCTGTCTTCATAAAAACTATTGGCAAACAAAATCTTAAAAATACGGCAGTTCAGGCGTCAATATCTCCGAAGATAGTTGATAGCTTTTAGTTGCCTATCTGAAATCAGCAGTGATCCCTCAGAATCAAGGGAACCTAATCTAAACAGATATTCAAGTTTAAAAAGTTAAGGTGACATGAAATCGGCACACAATGAGCAGAGATTTGTAAAACTTTATTTAGCTGTGAAAATTAAACGTTAACACGCTGTAAAATACCACGAAACAAGCAAGTCGCCCAGTGCACCAACGGAAATTTAAAGCCTGCTATGCCGTTAATTCTCAATAAGCACGTCACGGGCGGAAATTTTCCGCCAGTGCCCTTATTTCAACATTTCTCAGAACTTCTCACAGCTACTAGGGACAAGCTACGTTACAGCAGGGCTTACAGAATTGAACACAGCAATGCGATCCCTCCCGATGGAAAAAATCAACCACAAATTAATTTTAAAAAACATCGCATTACTAAGTTATTTCTGTGGTAACAGCGTCAATCCTTTATTTTCTCGCTAATTAAGTGAGGCACAAAGCTGCGTATGTTATAATTAACAAGGAGTGAAACAAAAAACAAAATAACAACCATTGCAGCAGGGCATATTGGACTAGCTCATTTCTGGCTCTGATGATGGCGTCAATCTTTCATAATGCTATTAATGACATGAGATGCACCGCTGCGTACCGCTAAATGGTGCAGTATTGAGAAAAATCAACGCAAAACTTACGATCGCAACCGGAACCAGGATATGACAGGCTCAGGATTGCCGGCAGCGCTGCAGTCCAGCTCCATGTCTTCACCAGGGTCCGCCATGAGACGTGGAGGCGCGACCACTTTTTCCGGAGGGACTGCGCATTGTTGGACACAGTGAGAACCAAATTACTTCCAGCCTGATAAAATTACGCTAACGGCACAGTGCATAAAAACGGGCATTTGGCTAGTAAGAGGGAGAAACGAGCCTTTGAAGAGTTGAGTCCGCTGGTTGGATAGGTGAAGCACAGAAAATGCGCCCGAAACACGCCATGGCTTGAGTCACTGGTATCATCTTAGATATTGTAAACGGGCTTCTTGTTGCATTTCGTGGTTGTCCAGGTCTTCCAAAAATAAAGCTCATCAGTGAGGAAGGTCGTGCATGAGAAAACACAACGAACGTACCGGATTGGTAACGTTCAGCTTCAAAAGTTTTTAATTGGCGGATAAAGACAAACTATACTGCACGTTTTAACAACTATTATCCCACCAAACCTCCAGGCCTGATATATCTGTACAGAAATAATGTTTTCACGACCTCCTGATTTTTAATAGACAACAGCTTGTACTTCTGTTCGACTCTCAACGCAACACTGATAACAACTAATGATACAACACGGGAAGTCTTTAAAGATACCCTCCCTTATTTACGTTTCTCAGTGCTGAACAGATTCGTACAGTTCCAGCGAGACAAATCAATTCACTGGTTACGCTACTCGCCGTTCAATTTTTGCTAACACAGCGACCTCCAAAAGAAAACAGTGTTCGTGGTGACACGAGGGCTGCATTTACTGGCAAGAAACATTCATTCATATCGGCAAAAGATGTAATAACATTTACTTATCATCGCCTATCATAGACCTGTACTTATGAATCTTCTTTTCTTGCTGACGAACACATTTCTTCCATCACCACGAACAGTTTGCATCTTGCTTGAAATCAAGATGTAAATGAGAAAACAATCAAAACATATTATCGAAGTTTCAACTATCAGCCGTACGTCCTTTGGGAAATTTTGAATGGGCCGTCAAATATTGTGTAAACTGTAGCTAATCTTATTAGCTGTAACTGGTCTGAAATCTCATGAGATTTGGTTTTGCTACACCGGATCACGTTTCAGGCTTTAACTGCAAACCCATTACATACTTTATAAGGCGTCTCATGGATTATCAATTAGGAATTATGTACCAATTATCTGAAACCAAATTCAAATTAATGAAACAAGCGCTCATGACTGAAAATTGGGACAAGTTAAAGCTAGCTAATGAATTAGCTTATGTCGATGGAACAGTCTCAGTCGATAATACCGTGGGTAAGATGGATGAATATTTCATTGCTTTGGTGACGAAAAATATTTGTCTGATTATCAAGAGACAGTAATTCCAGAACAGTTAAAGTTGCAGGGATTGAAGCCCAATTCAAACCACTGAAACATGGCGTTTTGTTCATTTCAATTAACATCAGCCCGGTTATCACCGACTTGCCCTCGTAGATCACAATTTTTTCAAAATTTTACGATACTCGGTAGGTACTTTCACACAGTACCTCAGAACTGGCTCTACGCTTTGCAGATTCTAAGCAAAACACAACTCACCAAGCATAAAAATCATTCAAGTTAAACGAAAGCTGTTCATTCGTATTGAGATTTATTGAAAACCTGCGAGTGATCCGCTGGGATACATAGTTTTCAGTGTGTGCATCCGTCTTCCCGCACCCAGAGCTGCTACAGTAACTATGGGTTTTTTCCCGAGAATATTTTTTTTTTCTCGCAAATCCTATTGGCAGCCCAAGGAGGTGTGACCAAGGAGGCAGGGATAGTATTATTTCAAGGGTCCAAAAAAAGCCCACTCGTTCAAAAATGGGTTAAATATGTGATTTTGTATGCCGCAGCCAGTCCACTCAGGTGGGTTCCAGGCTGTAAGGTACAGACTTACACCGGTTCTGGTTTTGTAGTATTATCAACTTACCCTAACACTTGACTGTGCACATTACAAAAAAAAAAACGAATTGGAATGCTTTCTATATAGGCTTATCAGTTACAATAGGAAAATATTTCATACAACTATTTTTAAGCTACAGCCAATACCTCTTAACATGCTTTTGTAAAGAGTAGACCTAATATACTGTGGTACTCACAAAGAACATCGATGTGAAATGTTGAATTGATGCTACCCCTCGGACTCGTAGCAATAACAGAGTATTTTCCACTCTCCTTTCGAGAGATGTCTTTCAGAAGCAGAATTCCCACTGGCTGATCTGCCAAGTCATATCTTTTGTCGTGCATTGTTCCATCAGGATGACGGTAACGGCCCTGCCCGTAGGAGGGAATTAATCCTTCTTCAATGCCGTTGCTGCCGTATATGAAGGAATCGGGTCCTGGCTGCAAGAAGGCCCCAGGCTCAGTCATGTAAGGGTCATTTGTGTTGAGCACAGCTGAGGATGACATCGAACCTGCGTAGTTAGAGTGGGGCAGCAGATAGGCCACTCCGTCTTCTGACTGAGGCAGGGCCGGCAACCGACGACGATATTTAGTGTGGCGGATTTCTTCGACGGAATATTCTTTGCTTTTTATTACCGTGCCTCCTCTCTCCCAAGTGTACCTGCAAGGAAAAAAGAAATACATTTCCGTTAGCGAGACCACGCACTTATTTAACAGAACGTAAGCTGTTGACAGTTCATCTTTACGATAGGATAGAGTGTTAGTCGAAGTAGCCACATAGTTAAAACTACTTTCTGTAAATTATGTGTCAATCAAAATGATTTTATTGCTCTTCGTCGCGCGACAAATGTGAACTCAGTAGATCTGATTACTAAAATCGGATCTACGGTCCCAGAGGATTGAGCTAAGGTGGCGGCTGTGGTTGGAGCCAAGTAGAAAAAGAAAATAGAACTGACAGAAATGGCTCACCGGAGAGCTAGGCAGGAGAAAAGAAAGTAAAAGGGACAACACATGGACAAGAATGGCAACAAACTTCGGCGTACGTATGACTCGGTTGGCTTTGTGTATGTGATCGTTAGCTTTTGAATGCAATAATTTTTACTTCAGTATCACAGGGATTTGTAAATGGTCTTAAAAGTAGGTAAAGTGTCACCATGATCGTGCTAAGATGAAATATTACTTTACGTACAATCTTTTGACAACACGATACGAAATTTTATCATTTTATGCCGAGCTTATTCAAAACTGTTATCGTCTTTTGCTTCTCCAAATTTTTTTCATAACTTTCCGCGAAACAGCCTAATTACAATCGGAGTGTGCATTGGAGGAAGAAAACCTCGCGCATGAGGCCTCGAAAGGTTCCATCTGTGGCAGATTTTGTTCATCAATAATCTTCAGGGACAATACAGTCTTGTAAATAGTGGGCGGCACCACGTGTACGCGGGAAGTGAGGGTGTATACAATGCTAAACACCCATACTTCCGACGTGCTTATTTTGCGTGTGAAACCTCCAAGTTGCTAATGGGAATAAGAGCTTAATGCGTGAATAAGAGTACAGGATAATAAAGATGACACTCACCTCAGAGGCCCCGGGTAAGCAGATGCCAGAGCAGTTAACGAAAGGTTTTCTCCTTCTCTTATTGGACGCGCGCCCTCAACTGCAAGCAGCCATACGGGGGAATCTGGAAATGAAATGTGGTGTAATTTAACACGGGTCTGCCCCGTGACGGAACTGACCACATTATTGCCAAGCACTTTTTTTTTGCGCATCAAATTATTTAACAACCACGTTGAGTGACAATAGCGATTTAAGTCACTTTGAATTGCACTATAAATTGAGAAAAACTGCAAAGACGAGAACAATACATTTTTTATATTTTTGAACGTTAACTAAAAACGCTAACCAAATAACTATTGCTCAAGGTAACACGTATTGCAAAATTTAAAACTTGAGTCACGAGCTTTGCCTCTCAGCTTCATGATTTCCATTCTAAGTTTAACCCTGGGCAATTCGCTCAATTATGCATATGCATAATATTTGGTAAATCAAAGGTTTCTCAGTCGCTCAACACGCACTTTTCAGACTGCGCAAATAGTTACTCTAACGAAGACACAGTGCTAGGCGTAAGTAGTCCAACGTAGAACCAAGTTTAACAGAAAGTATGTACACGTTTCGACAAAGAAATGCTGGACATGGGGATGCATTCAGGAAAGTTTCTTGACCATTTTACTTGTTTCAGTTTAAGATGATAGGGCACTCGCAGGGGCGGTGTACATGACTACCGACCTAATTCAACAAGGCTTGAGAATCGACTACTAATCTTTAACGCATTAACATAACGCAAATCCTTTTCTCTCACTATTAATACCACTAATACTGTCCAGAAAATGGACAGCATGCGTTAATGTGTCAAAGGCTGCAGGCTGAAAACTAGGATTAGCTGGCCATAAAAAATTACCTCGATAAAATTTACTCTCCATCCAAAAACAGGTAGAAGGAGTTGAGCTATGTTGATGATTTTTAGTAGGGAAACTGGTGGACTGTCCTCGATGTGACCCAGGCCAAAAACTAGGATAAGCTGGCTATCAAAAATGACGGCGATGAAATTTACTCCCACCGTGGATGATGGTCTTGCGCCACGAGGCGTTCAAGTTATTATTACAGTCATTGTTTTACCACCGCACCCACTCAATCAGTGATCCTTGGAGTGAAGGCTCGGTTTCTCTAAATAACTACATGGAGTAGAATTCTTATCTCGGAATGTTTACCGAAAAGTCTCAGTTGGTCCAGTGCGCTCCTACTGTTCGGGAAATTAGGCTCAAAGCATCTCTAACAGATGAAAGAGCAAATGAAAAGAAGACAGCTAGAAAAAACACTCATGATGATGGCCCCTTCCGGGGCTCCCGAAAATAGGAATAGGCTATCTAGTGTAGAAATCCCAGTAAATAAGTGGCTTCCTGCTATCGACGGCCCACATGACGGTGCAGACCGAGAAGTACAACGGGCCTACCTAACTGTACACACTAAGCACCGCAGCGGCAACCGCGTCTCGATACAACAACCTCAGCGGTAAGTTACTCGGGTTAGCCCTTTGGGAATCGGAATGGTTGTAAATAACGGTTCGCAATTTGTACCCCTGTGAGCATTGGTCTTAAAGCAAATAAATGGTCCAACGTATGAATCAACTACCGTACCGTGTCACATTCGAAATGTCACCGGTACAGAGACTGCGAAATTTAAACACTTATTGGACGCACGCTTACTGAAAGTACCAGATAAACCTGCTGTAAGCGGCTACGTGAACTATTGGGATAACTCGCTGGTAGCCACCCCGCTGGTCACGGACTGCAGCATCACCTTTGCACAAGATGGGCGGCGTGCATAACGTCGCCTGGACCTCGCCCGAAGTATCATCAAAGGTACCATAGACAAGCATAGAGAAACCAATTAAACCTGTCATTGTTCTACTCGGGAAAAACTTGCAGCAAAATGCCAACTCGGATACATTCATGGCAAATGGAATCAAGGCCCCAGTAAAACCTTCCCAGGTGGGACTTGAAGCCGTAGGGCAGAAATTTTATTATTCCCATACTTAACCCTCCAAAGGAGCCTAATCTAATCCAGCACCCGCCATAAACTGCGCACTAAAATTTCCCTCTCTCCCTTGGGTAAGCCCGCCGTGTGCCCAACGAGAATTAGGTCATTCTGGTATCAGAATGTGAGTAGAGATTTTGTGGTATTGAGCACGGCCGTTGTTCGCCATAGAAAATAATGCTAAACTAATGCCTATAGAACAAAAATGTTATAACGTTAAGCGGTTTTAGGACATCCTTTAAAGTTTTCGCCCAGACAGTAAATGAATTTAGCCGTCACAGAGACCCTCTGCACTTGTCTCCAGAGATGGATGACTGCCGTGCAGGAAGAAATGTCGCGGCGGCAGGAGCGGCGGCGGAGGAGGCAGAGGAGGAAGAGGACTTGCATTGGGTCGTGCGAGGCACCAAAAGGAGGAGGTTCCCTAAACTTTCAGTCGGACACGCAAAGGCTGTCATCCGGCGGTGGTCGAACTTCTTGCACTTTTAACAACTTTCTCGTGTTTTTCAGCCCCAGTTTGATTAAGTAATGTACACGTGAAGAAAAGTCACAGAGGAACTACCGCCAACTGGAAGTATACACGATGACATAAAGAAAGACATTTTTGAATGCGGATTGAGAGTGATGCTGTCAAATAGGCGTCGCGTGCGGAAGCTAAACTGAAGATTCTGGGACAAAAATGGGCTAAAAAAGCACACAAAGCAACAAAATACATTTGAAAAATAGGGCATACACTTGCATTGAGCTTATAACGACTAACAATGAAAACCGAAGTTCACAATTAGCGGCAGTTTTTTATTTAAACTTCGAGGCATAAAACGTTTAAGTAAAAGCGGTGAACATGTGAGCACCAAGAAAACAAAGTGGCTAGGAAACTTTCCGGAGCGGGTTCAGTTATTCACGACTTCTCTTAAGTAACACAATTGTAATATTTGCATATTTCGCGTTCATATCCATAAACTTAATGTGTTTTTCAGGAAAAATATAACCCTGATCGACACTGGCTATTATCACATTATTTTGCGCTTCCCAAACTACCAATACCATGTAGTACGAGTCTCAAATAGACACAAAATCGTTCTTCTGATATTTTGTCCACTTTCCAAAAGCTAGCTACCGAGCAAAAAGCAAAAGCGAGGATGTATTGTCGACGGTGTGGTGTGTGCCAGCACTCAGTGCCCCGGGGAGCAATGTCTGCCGGGAGCTAGGGCTTGGTGTATGCCAGAGTGTTAAGACGCATTGTTGTGCTACGCTGCCGGCTGCGAGCTTCTATGAGTACTCTAGATATTGAAACTCGACGACGTTTCATTACAAGTCGAGCAAACACAGCACTTTAATTAAAAGGCTCTAAAATCAGGTCAATAGGAATGCTACACAATCTCGAGAGGTCAGCTACAGCACATCAAGTTACAAGGGAAGGTGCGACACACTTACAAAACAGTCAAATCAATTATCACTTCTTTCCTTAACCTGGAATTTTCGTTTCAGTTTTTTAATCATTAGGTAAAATAAAAAACTTCGATAATCCTCCTGAGAAGCAAGAAATAAGTACATGTATTTGGTGACCATTTGGTACTGATAGTAAAACTACAACGTTATTTGGTCCATGTCAGGGTTATGCTGCATTGGCGAGTTACTTCTCTAACTGAACAACCAGTAGCGTGCATGGGAGGGGAGCAAAAGGGTGATGGCGACAGAATGAAAAACGAGGACAACGCTAGGGACAATGCACTTCACATATCAAGATGATTACAATTAATTCAAATACAAAATACATGAGGCTTTTCTGAGTTAACATACCCAAAGTATGCTTCTTTCACAGAACATTTATTTGATGTAGCACAGTTATTTATACATGAATTTTTCGGGCGCACAATCAACGACTTGGCCCCAGGCATCGCTGGGCCAACAATCAATTATTGTTATGAGCTTCTTACAGTTCGGAGATAAAATGTCAAAAAGCTCACGCGAAGGCATCTGCAGTGGCATAACAAACAGAATATTGTAAACATTGTATCAGCCTGCTCGCACACAACCAAAAATGAAACAAAAGTCATTGTTTTTTCCTGCATTTGGGCGGTTTCCCCACATATACATCGTTGTACCTTATTTGTTCCATAAGACAATCAGAGTACAATAGAACAGTGCAAGACTAACATGAAAATGAAGAACAAAGCCTAGTCAACATGTAACGTCAACACAACCACAGAAAAAATTGCTATGTCCTACTCGGAAAGTGGCTTACAGCAGAACAAAGCTACTGACGGTGCAAACCTCGGCCAATACGAGGTGACTTCAGACGCCCCTACGCTATAGTTAATATAAGTTTCGTTCCATTTCGCTTGACATTGCCAGCTTTTCCGAATAAAAAAAGCGCCAGATATTTGGTGCAGAAAGGGAAAGCAACTTTGGACGGTGACTGCTAAACACTGCGCCATTTGAGAGTCTCGGAGGTATTAAGTGGCTGTTATGGAACTTACAGACGCTCTAATCTCCGGGATCGAAAGTTTCTACATCGACTTAGGACAACGGAAGTGAAGAAAACTTTGCTGATTTGAGCGTCTCCGCCGCCAGATTACTGCCATTGTTTTTGAACTGCGCAGCAGCAAGATAATCAGATGGCCCTTGCAAGGGTGTCGTCCAGATCCTTAGTGTACTTCTGACGTACTAATGGGGCCATTTAATAAATAACAGACCTAGTGTATTTCTCACGTACTAATGGGGCCATTGACTAAATAACAGACCTAGTGTGTTTCTGACGTAAATTGATCCATTGAATAAATAACAGACCTAGTGTGTTTCTGACGTACTAATGGGGCCATTGAATAAATAACAGACCTAGTGTATTTCTGACGTACCGGTACTAACGGGGCCATTGAATAAATGACAGACCTAGTGTGTTTCTGACTAACTAATGGGGTCATTGAAAAAATAACAGACCTAGTGTGTTGCTGACGTACTAATGGGGCCATTGAATAAATAACAGACCTAGTGTACTTCTGACGTACTAATGGGGCCACTGAATAAATAACAGACCTAGTGTATTTCTGACGTACTAATGGGGCCATTGAATAAATAACAGACAAGTGTATTTCTGACGTACTAATGGGGCAATTGGATAAATAACAGACCTAGTGTATTTCTGACGTACTAATGGGGCCATTGAATAAATAATAGACCTAGTGTACTTCCGACGTACTAACGGGGCCATTGAATAAATAACAGACCTAGTGTATTTCTGACGTGCTAATGAGGTCATTGAATAAATAACAGACCTAGTGTATTTCTGACGTGCTAATGAGGTCATTGAATAAATAACAGACCTAGTGTATTTCTGACGTGCTAATNAGTGTATTTCTCACGTACTAATGGGGCCATTGACTAAATAACAGACCTAGTGTGTTTCTGACGTAAATTGATCCATTGAATAAATAACAGACCTAGTGTGTTTCTGACGTACTAATGGGGCAATTGGATAAATAACAGACCTAGTGTATTTCTGACGTACTAATGGGGCCATTGAATAAATAATAGACCTAGTGTACTTCCGACGTACTAATGAGGCCATTGAATAAATAACAGACCTAGTGTATTTCTGACGTACTAACGGGGCCATTGAATAAATAACAGACCTAGTGTATTTCTGACGTGCTAATGAGGTCATTGAATAAATAACAGACCTAGTGTATTTCTGACGTGCTAATTGGGTCATTAAATAAATAACAGACCAAGTGTATTTCTGACGTGCTAATTGGGTCATTAAATAAATAGCAGATCTAGCGCATTCCTGACGTACTAAAGGGGCACTGACGAAAAAAAAGAAAGACCTAGTGTATTTCTATAGGAATCCCCGACAAATAAAAACTGCCACACTTGTCATTGGTCTTTTTATTGTATCATATTATTCGGAAGTTTAATACTTCTTTCTACAACCAAGGCGATATAAAAGAGGAAGAAAGAATTTAAGGGTCATAAAGTATGATGAGAGACCCGTGGAACCCATGCACAGGATCAACACGCATGAGAAAAGTAAGTAGGAAAAGAAGAGGAAGAACAGATGAAAGCAAGATCAGTAGGAGTATGAAATCGGAAGGAAGCAAGGTGGGCACGAAAGACACACGTCCCGAAGGCCTAGCTAATGGCTACGGTAACCTACAGGGTCCCCTGGAACGCTGCTCTCTACAACATAGGATGGGCGAACCTAAAGCTAACCCAACCCTATGGGCCCATCCCAAGGATTATGAGACTAACAGGTTAACCCAGGGGGCGGAGCCAAGCTGTTGTGCATCATGGGTAATGAGGCATGTGACGTCATATAGTTGAAGTACGATAATTCGCAGCTGTTTTACACTGTTTCTCCATTTCATATGGGCGTTCAGAGTGTCCTACACGTCCTACAATCATTATGGGCGTTCAGAGTGTCCTACACGTCCTACAATCATTATGGGCGTTCAGAGTGTCCTACACGTCCTACAATCATTATAGTTGCACTAAAATATGTATCAAAGCATCTACGAACTTTTTTTAGCTCTATGAATGATAAAATTTTATTATTTTTTAGGTGTTTTTTCCGTACCAATCTACAATTTTTCAAGAACATAGAGCCGCAAGTTAGCGAGCGTAGACTCAGTCAAAGACAACGTCGCCAAAATTTAATGTCTCCTATCGTCTAGTGACCATCTTCTACTTTTACTTAACGTTTGTAAGCGGTTTTCACTCATAGAAATCCATCTTTAGAAAGTTTTTTTATGACATCATCGCTTCGTACGTCCGCCGCGCGCAAGCACCGCTCGCTCGGCAGTGTGCTAACCTGTTCCCGTTAATTATCCTTGGGCCCATCCTATATGCCTATTGAGGGCTATCACTGGTCTTGTAGCGATAAAATCATGGCCACGGCATTCACACAGCAGTGACTACGACTGGAGTACACTTATGCATGTTAAGCAGCTTTTGTAGTCACAAGCATATATAATAAATCATAGGAAAATTGATAGAAATAACGTATTTTCCTTCGTAGCTACAATGCAAATATCAGACAATCGATTGAAAATTTTCAATATTACACGTTAATTAGCTTGCACATTGCAAAAAAGTTAATATTGCTCCATGTTT
>LQNS02278081.1:1052864-1065451 GCA_001587735.2 Parhyale hawaiensis
AGGGTACAGTTAAAGTTGACTTTACCTTTACTTTACGGCCCATCCCGTGAGGCAGTTAAGATCTTGTTGAAGCTCCAGTCGATCTGTGTCCGACATGGCACCAAAGATGACCTACTGTAGTTTAGCGCCATCTGCAAATTCACTGTTTCATCTTAGGTCAGCAAGATGTGGGATATGCATGTTATCGACCTTTACTTCGTCATTTAATCTGGTATTTCTCTTATCAACAACACTATTTGGATCCTTGCCCAAACGATACACTATGATGGAAGACATCAAGAAGAGACAAAGAAGCGACGCGCTCTTTCATCATCTTCGTACCAAGGAGCCACTGAAGTCTCCTCCGATGCCCCCAAGCGATGCCAAAAAAATTAAAGAATTTGTAATCTCGCAATTACACCGCTATCTGATTGCCGGCACAGCAGCCGTTGTCTGTATACGAAGGTAAATAATGAGAAGCACTTCATGCGAAACATGCCATGTGCCTTCTCTCAGTTTGCCTATCAAAGCGAGAGTGTCAACTGCGGCGAACCGGTCTGAAGGCCCATAATCAGCGAGAAAAATTATACTGAATTTTATGGCTCAGAGTCACGCCTGTTCTTTGTGGATCTCAGTAATGAGATGAAACAAAGAGCTGCTTCAATAAATAGAACAAATTACCACTTTAGTTACCACTCTAGAATTTCACTGCTTAAGCAGTCGAACTAGCACCGTGATTTTTATAGCGTGCGCAGCATCACTGCTGGTAATATTTGCACTTATCCTATTGGAATATAAACAGCGGTAGCCTATACGGGCGGTGTAGGATAAAGTGGATGTTCGCCTAGAATTTCCAAACGCGGCCGCAGGAAGACTATATATAAGCCAAGAGAAATATCAATCAAAAGCAATTTTGCAATTGGCAGCAGGTTTCTTTCAACAAGTCGGAATTATATTTCATATGAAACCTAAATTCTAAGAATCTAAAAATTTGCAAGGTTCGTTAGTTACCTAGTACGAGATTACGAAACATTTGGCTCTTTCAATGAACGATCCATGCGCAGCAAACATTTTTCACTTCTATAAAAATCCATTTGAGATTTTGGAAAGTCAACGACAAATAAAGCCATGTCATTTCACGTAGCATGCCATATATGGATGAGGGTTACATAAGATGTTATAAAGATATCAATAACTGAAGCAACAATATTTTGGTCATCAGTATCATATGACTAAATGTATAACTGTCTGATGAAACAACATTTGGTAGGAGCATCTTATGACTAAAAGACTATTTTCCTGAAAAGTATCCCATGGCTGCAATTATTTCTATCACCACTCAGTCGCTATAAGTCTATCGGAAATTTGAGTGGAGAGGCAGTACCATAATTAGGTGCGAATGATATTTGCAGCTCGGCGAAGTCTGCGAGTCCCACATGACTGTCATTCGCTCCATGAAACACAGCTTTTAATCTCACAGGAGGAGCTTCAATATCTCCGGAACCAAGAACATTTGGAGCATATCCGGAGTAGACCATTAGTCTGGAGGTGGCACGTCAGCAATCTCCGCAGTCGTCTCTTAGAATTACCATCAGTTCTGCTTCAGTGAAGCTTGACAACGACACACTGACTCCCGGGCCATTGTCAGACCTCGTTCTCGGGGGGATATACAACAGAGCTCAAGCACAGCACTGCGGGTGCTACTCGGTAAGCTGCAAGCATACATCATTTCTGTTGAGCCGATGCGTTTCACTCATTGCATGCATTTTGAATTAAAAAACAATATATATGAATGAAACTGATTGTCAGAGAAAGAAAAAACGAAAATAGTGTCCGTATTTAGAACCACTAGTCGACAGTTAATGGGTCAACGTTCGCTGGAATGCACTGATTATTCTCGTAGTTGTTACAATCGATACGTCTGTGCTAGTAGTGATGTGATCTCGGACACGGCAACTAATGTGCCGTGTGGAAGGGAATGCCAGGAGTTACGGTGCGATATCAATAAGCACACATCACGGAAAGAGAGAGGCACGCACAGCTGAATAAAATTAGTTTAAGGGGAGGTAATAGTGGGACGCAAGAGCTACCATAGCATATACCTTTACTCTAACCAAGACCAATTCGCAATTAAAGTATTAAGTACGTCATAACTAGTAACTACTCAAAATAGTACTANGAGCACACATCACGGAAAGAGATAGGCACGCACAGCTGAATAAAATTAGTTTAAGGGGAGGTAATAGTGGGACGCAAGAGCTACCATAGCATATACCTTTACTCTAACCAAGACCAATTCGCAATTAAAGTATTAAGTACGTCATAATTAGTAACTACTCAAAATAGTACTACAATCTTGCAATACTCAAAGTAGTTCAATATTTACTACCACATAAGAGTTAATGTGTAGTGTATATGTTAGCTTAAGCTTCCCTATCCTTAACCTCTGTACCGGCGCGTTTAGTGATATTAGGTATTATAAGAAGATTAAAGCCACCCTAAATAAGTACTAAGCTCCTCTAAGAGTGGAAAAGGAAGGGACATATAGTATGTCGATAGAAAAACGGGGAACCCATGCACGAAGGGGTTCCCACACAGGATCAACGCGCATGGCGCGTCTAGTGAAGAAAAAACAAAGGGCAAGTATGATTAGCAAGAACAGGCAACACCTGCAAATACTACGATAACTATAATAATATTACAAGTAGATACCCTCATTATCACGTTCGTTTAGTTATTATCTTGTACTGGCGAGCTTCCATTAATGCGGCATCCGTTTATGTGATCACCCGTTACTGCTATAAAATTTTGTTCCAGGTAGCTAATCCACGTATGCGACGCTAAATCCTTTACGCGGTACCATAAAGCAACTTTTCAGTTCCGACATTACTCAACGCGTAAGTTAAGTCTGTTACTACACAGTGGAAGCATCGTTCTTTGCATTTGTGGGTAAAATGGCCCCTACAGCAGTGAATTCCAAAACGAGTAGAAGGAAACTAAGTATCAAAAAGAAGATAAGCATTTTAAATACATGTGATGAAGGTAAAAAAAATGCCAGAAGTTGCAAATTTCTTTAGATTATTATCAGAAGAAAATTTAAGAATTACGGGAGGACTAAACTGATTTTTGAGCAGCACCCAACAGTGCGGAAATTCCATCAACAGCGACTAGTTTTGGTCCGGACATTCAGGCCGCATTCATAGTATAGCGTGATGCCAAAATCACGGAACGCTGATCTTACTATACTCGGGGCACGTTCGATTGGGCGCCAAAATTAAGCTTTGGAGGCTTAACTTGTATGAAACTTTGGGCAGATGCGCTGGCTTCGGCCCGCTGAATTAAGTTTCAGGCGTTGACCTTACGGTGGTTACTAGAATTCCAAAAACTCAATTTGGCTCCATAAAATGGAATTTTCAGCCTGCTCAACATAGTCGGATTGCTGCTAAAACTTGAAGCACAGATTCTAAGTTGCAAAGTCAAAACTCCTATTGAAAAGTCAGACAATGTCAAGCCTCCAAGGCTTCATTTCGTTAGCTCGTAAAGATGCAGCTGTTCCAAGAAGGGGGCAGATACACAGTCGTGCGGCAGCGACTTCCTTAAAAAAAGCATGCCAGTTAATGAACATATGCAATGCACGGTGGGTTCTCGAATACTCTGCACAATACTCACTGCATAGTAACGCCTCCGAAATCTCCCTTGGTCTCCGTATGCTGGGCGCCTCTGTACTGGACTTCTCCACTCCACCAGTTGACCCTCGGCGGGGGGTTGCTCGACGATACGTCGCACGTCAGCGTCACCGGCGACCCCTCGTCTACCTCTGACGGGGAGGCGCGCACCACCGTGGATGCTGCGCTAACTGTTAGTTCAAGAGAGGAGAAAATGATGTTATATTAAAGTCTAAGTTACAAATCACGGTATAGCTGATTAATATATGTTAATTCTTCTGAACCTGTGATATGCGTACAAGTAGTGGTACGCAAGGGCCTTCCAGGGAGAGGAAGTAGATACTCGTTTTATATCAAGCCGTTTTATTTTTTTCAGGTTCAAAATGTTTAGTTCCAAGCGTTTAATACACACACTCGTGAATCAAGAGTATATGTATCACATACTTGGAACTAAAAATTTTGAAGATCCGTCTGTAACTTTTGAGTAATATCCTGACGAACACAAAGACAAATAACAGTCAAACACACAAACGGGTGAACTGATCCTCACCAAAATTTGGTCATTATTTTGGGCCTTTTGACACATCTAACAACTGCTACAGGTTTCAAGCATATCCGTCCAAAATTTTTAAACTTATGGTCTGCAAACGTTTTGACAAACATCAGCCAAACACACAAACGGACAAACAGATCATCGCTAAAATTCGTTAGCTGTGTCTTTCTAAAGTTCTAAAAATTTTTTGTAAATTTCCTAAGGATCCGTTCATAACGTTTTAGGTTATGTTGCTGACAAACATAGAAAAGTGAGACAAGCAAACAAACGGACAAACAAATCACAAAAATAGTGTCCTTTGCTCTTCGTAACATTCCTAACAATTCGCGCAAAGTTAACAAAAATCCGTACAGAACTTTTTGAGTTATGCTACTACGAGAAAGGGACAGACAAACAAACAAACGGTCAACGGATCTTCACTGAAAGTTCATCAACTGTTCGTCCTAACATGCCTAACAATCCCTGTAAATTTCGAAAAGATCCGTCCATAACGTTTTAGGATATTTGGTGACAAAAAACTCGACCAAAACATAATCTCCTTGACGGAGGTAATTAAGTGTTACGGATAAAATCCACGCGGTGATACGGCTCTGCTACGTAACACAACTATAGTTTTTCGTAGAGGCTGTCAAACTAGGACCTAGGACAAGACTAACTGCATACGATCAGGGCCGAACCCTCGATAGGCCGGACTCAGCTCTCGCCTCCCATCCTCCAAGCCGCATCATCTCTCTAAGAGATGTACTACACCAGCGAAAATAATCTACCAATCTGAAGCTTCCCCAGACGAATCCGCTCTCGCAAAGACTTCCTACAAAGGATATTTTTAACTTTTTACTGGCTAAACCTCTTTCATGTAAGGGACCGCCCATTTATACAATGTTGTAAAATTTTTATTTTTTCCAAAACGAAAAAGCCCTTTTCGGAGGTTAAAATTTTCACGCAGCATTTTCATCGTTGCTTGTCTCAGGGAGAAAACACAGGGTTACTCTCACTAGAAGCACGAACTTGACCTCTGCCCGTACTGGAAGGTTCACAAGATGCCCACTTGACAGCTCTCGGTTGTGCTCTTGGTTATTGGAATTCGCTCTATATTTTTCAACAAAAATATTCTTTAAGCTCCTGATATTTTGGGTACACTTTATGTACGAAAATATAGAAATCTGCTGTTCTTGAACTCTACGAGTAAACTAATTAAAATAAGTAGGGTCGTGGTGTGTACTACGACAGCTTAATTCACAGTAGGTATATACACTGTCAGTCACCTTCGTCTGCTCTACCAACTCACTGGCTGTGTACCCAGAATAATATGGTAGACTTTTCGCAAAGGCTGAGCACCGCTTGGCTCTGTATGCTTTACTAGGTATCCAGTAATGAGCGACATTGGTAGCACTCCTCTACTTTTGCTCACAAGGCGGGCAACAAGGTGTTTTGCTAGCAGCGATGCACAATTTTATTTCGGCAGTTCGGCCGGAAGGACTCAATTGGTGGCGAACTCATAAGGTGAGTTCTAGTTGTCTCAATCTTGGATCGTGTGCTGCTAATGCCTATAAGACAGACGCAATGTTTGTTAAAAAGTTAAACAAAGAAGAAAAAGAGAAAAGAATACAGACAGGACACTCGTGGTCGGGCACGCGTGCCGGTAGTAGTCCTGTTGCTCACCATCATCATCGTTGATGGCCCACTTCACAAAGAAGAAGGGTTACCAAAGAAGATCTATTTAACCCTTTGCCTCTTGACGGCATCATCAGATGCCACTCTCTATTTTTCCCTACACAAAAGCTATGCATCATGTCAATTACCCAAGACACTGACGGCATCTGTAGTAGCCATCTTCAGGTCTAAAATAATATCTGTAAAGGTAAGAGAAATAGTCAGTCTAAATTTGTCAAAATATTAAAATGATTACCTAACGTTTTTTAATTGCACAATGGGAATACAAATCACGAAAATATATCACATCCAAAAATGTATACATATCACAGTCAAGATTTTATGTATCACAGTCAAATTTTATAAAGCAAGTTCCACAACCTCGCTCTAGCACAGCGTTTTTCGAAGTGAGGGTTACCCGCCGGTGCCCCCCTTATATAGGCAGCGCCCTACTGGAAACTTCTAGATCAATATAATTTTAAAATTTTGAAACCTTGATCGTACTTCACATTTATATAAAGATTATTTTGTTTGATACTGATTACTTCAGCTATTTTTAGATCAATGACATTGTGGTGCCTGAAAATAATTGAGAAACTATTAATTAGAGTATCGGCTGCTGGAGCATTCATGTGATGTTCGTATGAATAGTGGGAATAAATGCTGCTTGAACTGTATAGCAGATACAGTTCAGAAGCAGAAGAGGATTTGAAAATCAAGTTAAAAAACTTTGGAATAAAACACTTTCCAGATAATTCAAAGTAGAACCTAACCAAAGACGAACGAACTGCTCTAAAGTCCCTAAAAGAAAACCCCAGTATCATCATCCAGCGAGCCGACAAAGGTGGACGAGTAGTCGTTATGGATGCGCAATACTACAAAGACAAGCTGAACTCCTTAATACAAGACGAATCCAAGTTCATGAAGTGCCCCAAAATCAGTCAGAGAAAATCAAGTAGAAAATTGATAGGTTAGCTGCCCAACTCAAAAATACTAATGAAAACCTGTGCAAACGTCTGTAAAGACAGGGAGAGTACTGCAATAGCCACTTATATGGCTTACCAAAGTTGCATAAGAACGAGGAACAACCTCCTTTGATACCTATAATAAGCATGCCGGAAACCGTCACACATGATATAGCACAGTACCTGAACATTTTAATCCGACCATATCTAAATACGAAGTACATTGTGTCCGGAAACGACGAGCTTCTGCTACGTCTACAGCCCATAGTCTTGCAGCCGACCCAACAATTACTCTCGTTAGACGTAAAATCACTGTTTACAAATGTACCAGTGAATGAAACCATCAACATAATAGTCACGTTTGTATACCACCACGAGACCTTACCTCCACCGGACCTGCCTCAAGAAATCCTCCGCAATCTCCTGAGCATCTGCACTACGGAAACTCCATTCGCCCTCAACGAAGAAACCTACCTACAGAAGAACGGAGTCTCGATGGGTACACCTTTGGGCCCAATTTTCGCAGACTTTTACATGTCCTCTCAAGAAATTCACTTATTGGCCCAGAATCGACAGTCTAATCCTATAATTTATTTACTTTATGTTGACGATATCCTTGCAATTTCCAATTCTAATAGCCATGTTCATCATTTCTATCAAGCGACTTGGGTCATATTCTGTGTTGAAATGTACCAGAGACGTCATGAAAAATAGCGCATTTCATTTCCTAGAAGTTTTGTTACATGTTGAGAACGGTAAAATCAAAACATCTGTGTATACAAAACCTACAAACACAAGCTGCTATACGAATTTTGATTCGCACACGCTGACCAGCTACAAAAAGTCTGTCGTAAAAACCCTTGTTCGTCGGGCTGTAAAGTTATCGAGCTCTTGGACTGCGTTTATTGCCGAAATTCGTAGGTTAAAGCAAGTTTTTGCCAACTGTGACTTTCCACAAATACTTGTAGAAAATGTAATCGCAAATACACAAAATCAGAACTTTACTAGTAATAGCAGCAGCCCTAGCGAAGATAATTCCGTTAGATTTTACGTAGAATTCGATAATGTTTCTTCCTACGCTGCCGACCGGAAGACGCTAAACAATATCATCAAACAGCACATGAAATCTGTTCATAATAATAATAATTATTATAATTCCGTACAACTGATCGTCTTTTACAGACCACGTAAACTAAGCTCATGTTTCTCTACAAGTCCTGTAAATACCACCGCGCATAGGTCAGGAGCCGTGAACCGATTTCGTTGCACAGAGAAAGGCTGTAAAGCCTCCTACATTGATTATACGACAAATGCCCTATTGAAGCGGTGTTCGCAGCACCAATACAGTTCAAGCAGCATTTATTCCCACTATTCATACGAACATCACATGAATGCTCCTCCAGCCGATACTCTAATTAATAGTTTCTCAATTATTTTCAGCCACCATAATGTCATTGATCTAAAAATAGCGGAAGCAATCAGTATCAAACAAAATAATCCTTATATAAATGTGAAGTACGATCAAGGTTTCAACATTTTAAAATTATATTGATCTAGAAGTTTCCTGTAGGGCGCTGCCTATATACAGTAAGGGGCGCACCGGCGGGTAACCCTCACTTCGAAAAAAGCTGTGCTAGAACGAGGTTGTGGAACTTGCTTTATAAAATTGGACTGTGATACATAAAATCTTGACAGTGATATGTATACATTTTTGGATGTGATATATTTTCATGATCTGTATTCCCATTGTGCAATTAAAAAACGTTAGGTAATCATTTTAATATTTTGACAAAGTTAGACTGACTATTTCTCTTACGTTTACAGATATTATTTTAGACCTGAAGATGGCAAGAGTTTTATTCCGCAACGTTGTTGACAATTTTAATACAGTGATTAGTGCTATTACGAAATTTTATTCTCGAATTGTTTTAAACAAACTGACAAATAATAACCTTGGAATTTTCCGGAAGGTAGAAAAGGCTTTTAAATCGAACCATAAACTTAACGCTGATGACAATTCTTAGTACTTTTGCTTGTGTTAAATTTTCTTGACATTTGACTGTTCTGTTTAAATATTCTATTATAAATATGTTATAAATATAAACTTCCTGTATTAATTATCCTGAAGCAGTCCTTAAATTTTTTAAAATACATAAAAAATAGAGTTGTGCAAATACTTATGTCTAGGCACTGTATATACTTATATATTTCCCTTGCTTAGAGGCAGAGTGTTGACTGTTCTTTTGAGAGCAAAGAAGTTGGTGATGGTGAGTCGTACGGGTAGGGGTGGACGGTCAAATAGCGGGTGGTCTATAACCAGCATAATAGCACCTCTTTTTTTGCAAAAGCAAAGAAGATCGTGATGATGACCTAACGGGTCACGGGCCATCTAGTGGTATACCAGAAGTCTGTGAACTTAACTTATTTATTTACTTGTCTATTTATTTAATTATTTATTACTTATTTATTGGCTTGTTTGTACACAGCTTTTTTCGCTTTATTAAAGGAAGAAATTCAAGCGTTAAAGATTTACTACTGAGCCCCGCTGCATGAACGTGTCCATTTAATTTAAAGGTGATACGGGAAGAACAACTAGACTACGCCATATATATATTTTCCCGTGCGCACAGGCAGGTTGTTGAAAATTCCTTTAAGAAGCAAAGAAGCTGGTGATGGTGGCCAGTACGGGCAGGAGTGGACGGTCGAATAGCAAGTGGTCTATGACCAGCTAAGTAACGCCTCTTTCTTGCGAAAGCAAAAACGATCGTGCTTATGGCCCAACGTGTCGCGGGCCGTCTAGTATTATAATAATACTCTGTGAACTTGATTTATTTGCTTGCTTGCTTACACACACTTTGTGCTTTGATTATTAAATACAGGGAAAAATGAGTTGAGCACACAAGTTGGCGGAACATGATGAAAAATAATCTCTTTCATGGGTCAGGACGGGACAGACACTTAAGGAGCGTCATGGCTTGGATACCGATCGCTAGTTATGTCGAATAAACTAAAGACTTGAAATTCTGAAATTTTCGTCACTTGACCAGTAACAGTAGCTAAGATGATTGACGAATAGCATCAGTCTACTATTTTTAAACGTTAAAGCACTATCAATGTTCGCTATAAGAGAGGAAGAAATTCAAAGGTTGAAAGTTTAAAGACACTTATATGAACGGGGGGATTAATGGGGGGAGGCCCGTCTGAGCTGAGCTTCATAGACGTGTATGTAAAATGTAATGGTGATATGGGAAATACAACTGGTGTACGTCATATATTAATAATTACTCGCTGGCACAGTGTTGAATATTCTTTCAAGAAGCAAAGACGCGGGTGAAGGGGACCCTTACGGGCAGGAGTGGACGGTCAAATAGCGTGTGGTTATGACCAGCTGAATAGCACCTGTTTTTTGCGAATGTAAGAAGATGGTGATCCAATGGGTCACGGGCCGCCTAGTTAGTTATCAATTTCAAACTTTCGCTCGGAGCAATACAATGAAGGCATAGGGCTGTCAAGTTACATTGATCGACACACGCTTTCAGGAGTTTTAGTTCAATATGATACCAAAGGAGATAAACGTCTTCCAATTGGGGGTCTCTTTAGTAGATACGGATTTCTTTCAACTGTTCAATCATTTGCATATCAATCATAAGTATATGTAATGAGTCTAACCGTATTTTGGACACGGCTTTTTATGCTGATAGGCTGCATAACGATACTGCAATGTTTTGAAGTAGTATAACGAGGAATCGATGATGTATTATGCCGGAGCTACACTATGTATTCGCACGCGCAAATTGATGCACGTAATTTATGCTAACGACTTTAAATAAGTATCGGAATGACGTGCGAGCGGCACATCCTCGCATCAAGTTGCGTGAGCGAACGCATAGCGTGGGCCCAGATCATATGCATGTTAGCTATAAATTTAGAAACATTTATTTTTATGAATGTACGTTTAATGTCAGATCCACTGATCAAATTATTAAAGCGAGGGAAATGAAAATCGTCTGCCTACCTCCTAAACAACACGTTACTAAATCAATAAAGCAATGGAAATTATTCTTACCAGACTACCTAATAAGATAAAACAAAGTCATGCAAAACAATTAGCAAGATCACTTATTCTAATTGGTCTGTCGTCTTAGATACATTGCTTGCAAAAGTTACACAGCTAATACACAATAGAAATGATTCTACTCAGCGAGCCTAAGAAAAAAAAATACACATTGATAATGAAAGTGATCAAGCTGATGTTGAATATATGGGAAAAGCGAGCACTCACAAGCGACGTCAAGTGTGGCAGTGGCGGACTCGGAGTGCCCCAAGACGGAGCCGGTGACTGTGCAGAGGACTGAAGCTCTGTTGTGCTGCGCGGTGACACTCAGGCGGGCCACCACCTCGCTCGTGTCTCCTTCTTGTAGTGCGCTTGTCGTCAGGTTCTGGCCGCCCACACTCAACCTGCACCATAAAATTATCGAGACTATGTAAATAAAGTTCATGGTGACACAACCCGCTTGTAAGACTTGGACCAACAGAGATGTTGCATCTGCAGGGCAGCACCTCAAAAGCCAGCGGGGCACTGAGCCCCAAACGGACAAGATGATCCGCAGGCACACACACGGTAGAGAACCATAAAGATTGCTATGCAGCCGAATAAACATAAAAAAGTCGACGAACTTCAGTAGGCAAACATTCATGTTCGAGGAACTACTGAGAAATACTTTGACGAGCTGCTCTTCGATGAAATAGACGTACCCACTTTCAACACGGTGTACTTCTCATTTGAAAAATAAGACAAAAACTGCAAATGGATTGGCGAGTTAACGTAACCAAACGCTCTGTGGGACAAACCCTCGAACTGCCCACCAGTTCATGACTGCAGAGATATTGCTAATGTCCAGCTGATTTGCAACACCCGGTGTTAGTGCTAGGTATTGAGTTTTAGTTGCGTTAAGAGAGTATCAAAAGGATTCAATTACAATTTCAATCGTCATTACAGCAAAATTTGTGCATGTAAACATCGCAACAAGATCAGACGTTAGCTAAACCTAAAAGTAACATCAACTAAAGCCTTAGCGGTAAATTTCTCAGAACGCTGCAGGTATTCAAAGTCGTTCTCATTTCCCATGCAAATGATTATAGTTGGATCTTCTCTTTCTGGAATAAATAATAAGAGGATATTCTACATAATCGCTCGAAATATATTGCATCTTCCCTATTATGTAATGATAATAATAGAAAAATAGAGAAACACTCTGAGAGCGCACATTGCCGCCAAGCAACGCATTGTTGATGACAAAAATCAAATTAACCCTGAAATCAGGATGTCCATATGATCGATTGATCGTAATCAGAAGTTGGTCATATGTGGCCATATGTGTTGAAAAGAGACAATGTAGATATGGCCTATAACTTTATACATCACTTGAACTGCCGGACCCGAAAATAGGAATGACACGAGCATATTTTTAATTTTAGGGTAAACACCGGTCTCTTAGCACAAGTTGTAAATGTAACAGAGAGGATCAGCAACGTAATGAATATATATTTCAGTAGTAGTAACGATTGGATTTCGACACGATTACAACGGTTATAACTAAATGATTTGAGAATCTATATATTAATACGCTTGTTCCTACCTACCTACCTACCTACCTACCTGGGGTGTGTGTCACGCTTTTCATCACTAATAGACGGAAGGAAATTAGAGATTCGATGACTTCGGGAAGCTGGGTATCTATGATACGGCGAGCGTCAGTAATCTTTCGGCCA
>LQNS02278081.1:1083432-1099694 GCA_001587735.2 Parhyale hawaiensis
TAGGATGGAATAGGTGGGGTTAGGATGGCATAGGTGAGGTTAAGGTGCAATAGGTGGTGTTAGTATGCAATAACGGGGTTTAACATGGAATAGGCGGGGTTAGGAACAACTAAGTGGGGTTTCGATAGAAAAGGTTACTTTAGATTAAGCAGGCTAGGTTAGATTACGTTACAATAGCAAAAGTTAGGTTAGAACAGGTTAGGCTACAGAAGATTAGGTAAGCTGAAAGGATGATAACTGCGCAAAATTGGTAAAAGAAATGTAAAAATAAAACTTACTGCCATTATATATATGTACAACGGGTTCAATTGCGAAGTAGCATTGATGTAGCGTTGAACTTAAATATTAATACCTCAAAGACCTATAATTTTTGACGGCTGTAACCCATAGATTTGTGTTCAGCGCCGCATCAACATTTATCGGAATAACAGCCTAATATGTCTAAGTTTGAGTGAGGTTGACACAAATCAAGTTTAGCCACATGAAAACCTGTTAATAAGTTAGTAGAGATTAAAGCCTGTATTCAAGCAAACAATAAACGATGTACTTCGTAATTACCCTGAAGAACAAGGAGGTAATAAGAAAAGCTAACTGCTTACACAAAATGACAATACCCAAGCTAAAACCCTGCGAAATAGATATCAAATTTATCTCAAAGCATTCTTTAACAAAGTAGGCTTTAGTTTTAAATTACACAATAATTGCATATAGGTTTCCTAGAGAACACTAAGGTTATTTGTTATAACCTTCATCTTAGCTTTAGGCTATTCTGTGCCGAAACGTAACGCCCCTGATTTATTAGATTTCCACTAGTGCTTCAAGTCACTTCCATATGCATCCCAGTTCGTAAGTTTTACACCGAATTCCCCCCCCCCCCCGTGGCGAGCTTGTTATCAAATAGATTAGATAGCCTAACCATATCTGCCTCTCACCAAAAATCCTCATTTTCATTTCTTTTTTGTAAAAAAAAAAAAAAACAGGCCTTGCTTACCTAAACTGACCCGACATTTTGGATCTTTGTGTAATTTTTTTAAATGCCTAACTTTTTGGATCTAAATAATTTTAACCCGACGTTTATAACCAGACTTGACCCGATTTTAGGGGGGGGGGGTGTACCCGAAATGTTGATTTTGGGGCGAGGCACCTGTCTTGCTGAAGACGGACTAACAGGCCCATTCGCAAAGAGCAGCTGGAGCTACTGCTCCATCCAAACTAACGCCATTACGTTAAATTATTTCGGCATTGTTTACCATAACCTCCCCTCCCTACTCAAACCCCAAGGATTTTAGACAAGTTAGGCAGATATTGATGCGCTGAACACAAATTTATAGTTTACAACCGTCAGAAATGAGTACTTCGAGATATTTATTTACTAAGCTCAGCATTATATCAGCACTCTAGCGTAATTGGTTATGATTCGTTTAATTAAACGCCCATATTATATGAAGCGATTTTTCAGAAAAAATGCCCAGAAAGACTAAAGTCACTCTTTTGATTTTGGGAAGGTGATATTGAAGCAAACGAGCGTACATAATGCGCAAAAATCATACAATAGTTGGATCAAATGACAAACAGTTCAGCCATTTCATCGCTGGATGGCGTGGTCCAGCAGTTTTACTGTTTACGTAGTGTCTTATCTGATGCGTGGTAACTAACTGGCAATAAAAAGCTGAACTAGTTTCGCACTTTAATCCTATCTTGAGGAAAGACATTGAAGATCGCGAATGATAAATCTGGAAGTTTTTTATTATCTAAAGCCCGATGCAGACGAGAAGCTTCTTACTTGGCGTTGATGCGGCGCATCGCCGCTGTCGGTATTAGAACCCCAAGACGAGTAGCAAAAATTGTTGAAAGTGGCATTTCGCCAACAAATGCTCCACCAGACTCGGTGAAAAAGTTGCCTGAAAATCGAGTACAGCTGGGTGCTTCTCGGCCTATCTTCTTCGCAGCTTTCGAGCAACTAAAAAAAAACTTATAGTCCAGTTTTCCCTGTTACCTGTTCACTACTACCTGGTATGTAACGGCTCTGTTTTTCTTAAAACTTTACGTTAGTTGGAGGCGATTGTAACTCCAAGGTGAAAAGTACAAGCTGCATTTGTCTCTAGGTTACAACGCAGGAAACGTACATCCCAATTTTATTTACAAACTACAAGATAGTACAGACATTAATTCAGTTGCTGAGTACTAAGCACGGTGAATAAAAACCGGCGTGTAAATAAGCAATAAAATTTCTTAAATTAGTACTTAGAATTTCTTTTTCATGCAATTTCCAAAAACTTTACCGTAAGACATTGCAACGCCAAGGTGTGCATTGACATGTAGTGCCAAGCTTGACGATCCGACAATTTTGGCTGGTCGCAATCGGTGAAGATGTCGCTCGTCTGCACACGTCTCAATGATCCCTTAAGCCATGCACAGACGAGCGACATCTTCGCTGATTTCCACCAGACAAAATTTCTGGATCGTCAAGCTTTGCGTGATATTTCAATGCACATGTAGCGGGGGAAACGTTTTTACAGTTGCATTGTCCTAGGGTAAAGTTTTTAGATGTTGCATGGAAAAGAAATTGTAGATATTAATTTAATACCGTACTTTTTACGGCTTGTTTACAGGCCAGTTTTTTATTCAACGTGCATAGCACTCAGCAACTGCATGTTTTGTACTATCTTGTAGTTCGTAAACAAAACTTTGGGATGTAAGTTTTCTGCGGTTATCATCGTAGTAACTTCTAGACAAATGCATTGTATACGTTTGGCATTATCGTTACAATCGCTATAATTGAACGTAAAGTTTTAAGAAAAACGGAGGCGTTACATACCATAGTAGTCAACAGATAACAGGGAAAACTGAACTGTAAGTTGCTTTGAATTACTCGAAAACTACGAAGAAGACTGGCCTAGACGCATCCTGCATGGGGCGTGTTGCAATCAGACGCCGGTGTTTACCCTCACAGTGTTACCCATGTAGCAAAGAATGCGACGAGCGATATCAGCGCCCCGACAAAGTGTTGCGGAATTTTCGGCAAGCTCAAACATATTCCTTTCTGGCGGAGCCGTATTAATTTTGGCGGTATTTTAGGATAAAAAGTTTAGAAAATTACACAAAAGTGCTTCACATGCTAGAATTCAAGCAATATCTGGCAGCATACAGTTTGTAACACTAATCATTCAGTACAATAGTAATTCTTTGTAAACAAAGGCAGTGTTCCAAAGCTCATAACCCAACAATTTAGGAGGGTTGTTGTCGGCGTCACCCGGTGTTACCCAACCTGTGACGCATTGGAGGCCGGTGTAGCACGGGTGACTTCGAAGGCCTGATTGCAACACGCCCCTGATGTACAATGTACATGCACTGACATCCGGCCCCTCCAAGTAGCTACATATGTTCATTCGCGCATTAGACTTTCCCCTGATAACATCTGTGCTCCTCTCTGTGATTGAAACAAGTAAAATTTTTATTCATGGTGATAGGTAAACACAATTTTATTCTCTGATGAAGGGAGATATTCCTGAAACGCTAGCTATATTTATTATTTGAAAATGAAAAATCGTCACTGGAGTATTTTAGCTAACTCTGATAGCTATCTACGCGCAAAGATCATAAAGCGGCATGTCATCGTAGCAAATTGGCTGAAGCGGTTGTTAATAATTTTTCATGCAGTATATATGAGTAAAAGTTGGTTTCGTTTATGGATATTCAGGTGAAAGGTAGCAGAGCATTGAAATTTTGTAATATGAAGCTGCAAATCAGTAAAGTTAGTGTAACAGCTTCATGCCTATAAGCATCTATCTGCGCGTTGCAACTTGAACCCTCGAACGTTTATTAAGGAGCTGCAGACAAAAATTTATAGATTTGTTAATAGTTTTCCATAAAATGTCGGTTATTTTGTTCTCTCATGCATGTTAAAATATACAGTAAATTAATGCATTTTGTAGCCTTCAGAGAGTATTTTTACAGTGTTATCAAACCATGGAGAGCTATAGAAGATTGTTGCAATAAATTGCAACATTTTAATTGAAGTTGTTTTAAGTCTGGTCATACGTTTTGATAAGTAGCTAATGAACGTTCAATCAAATGAGCAAAGGGAAATCGTAAAAAGGGACTATGGTGGACGACCGCGTTTTGTTCTCCAGATGACGTCACACCTGGCTAGCAAACAAAGAGGACGGAATCGGAGATGCGCGTAGACTGGCTACTTCTACGTAGTTTCACCATCGTACCACCACGATGCACCGCGTCCACGGTACTGTCACTGTAGCGGCCTGGAATTTATTCTGCACGAGCCTTCCCGAATTCTTCTCTAGGTCTAGGTGCCATGAGCCTCTAATATGTGGGTTTCAACATGTAAGGAAATATAAGTAATTAGGTTCCTTAAATTCTTCCATAACTTCTATAGCAATTGCTGGTGAAAGCAACTCCCTCCATATAGTTTATTTATTACTTTTTTAACTCGGATCTATGAAAGCGGCCAACAAGGAATGCTCCCTAAATATCAAATAAAATAATTTCTAAAGCTATCTAACTATTCTTATTAAAGATATATCCACAACAGCTCTTTTGCATATCTGGTAAGGCAATTTTCACTACAAGAGGTTGTTATTGCTATAGGATATGCATTTTTTAATGACGCCTTACGATCACATACTATTCTATTTTAAGCGGAGACACAAACAGGCCGAGAGCGTGTTTAACATTGCTGTTTTAATCATGCTTACGATCTCTGAATGATGGAAATGCGGTAGATATAGACATTGTATTGTAAACTACGCTCACTAACACAGTTTCAGCCGATAACCGATACATCTATAGGAAATTGTAAGCAAGCATGTACAGCAGCTTCATAGGCCTTGTAAATATACGAGCAATTGTGCCGTGAGTTACACGGTGCGTTAGCTTCGTAAGTGAAATTAAAAGTTGCAACTCTGAGATATATTATGGGCAGGTAATTAGAAGCTTCTATCTAGCTCGATAAATCAGCGCCCTCATCCCGATTTTCCCTGGAATAGGAACTGAATCTAGTCGACATATCACTATTAACATTAGTGCAATGTCATAACTAAATACAATGTCACAATCAGCAATAGGTCAGAACCATCAGATCCTTTAGACGAGAGCAAACTCGCCACCTGTTCGCTACATCATCCTAATTTAATAAAGCGCTTGGTGCATTTATTTCATGTCCTCTTCCTAAGGAAATAGATAGCCGGAAAATATGTCAGGTTGCAGATTTTGTAATGAAGTCGCGTTTTCATGAAGATCAATACCTGGTTGCAGAAGCTGGCGAAAGTGGGATCCTTATCCCTTTACCTGAAGGCACTTCGTGCTTGCAACACTTCTTGAAATCGAAGCAAAGTTGTTTGTAGCTTCTGGAGTCTGATTTTATAATTTTTTTTGTTTCTCTTAGGTCACGTTGCATAAATTCAGTAGATCATCAACGGAGCACTCACAAAGGGATGAAGTTTCACAGGCAGTAGCCAATTATTTCTTCTAGCTTGCTGTTTTTGTTTGACGGAGAAGTTTTCTCTTCATAGGCCAAATTTTCAGCACTTCAGTGAAGATGATATTTGAGTTTGCAAGGCATTATAAAGGCTACGGTGCTCTCACGTTGCATAATATAAGCTTACTGGAGTTGCATTCAAGTTATGCAAGGAGCTTCAATGGGAAGGAGGGAGCCCTGCGGCCCGTAGTTAGATTCGCCAGCGGGTCAACCAGATCAAGTGTGGCTGTGACGCGTTCATGAATCTCATTGGTGGAAGTGACGCGGGAAGAGAGAGTTTTACGGGGGAGCAGCAGATAAATTGATGTACTGATATGCGATTGGTGCATAGTGCGGCGACTGGCTGCAGCCACACACAACTCGTTACTGATGTGCGATTGGTGCATACGGCGATTGGCTGCAGCCACACCCGACTCTTGAGCTTCACGGACAAGACTCTTGGCTCCCTCCTCTCAATTAAAGCTCCTTGAGTTTATTGCATTGTTTTACTCAAGTTTTTATCTCCGCCTGTCAATATGGAAGAAGCCAAGAATGAAAGATGGAAAAGCAAGAACCTAAGGATGAGAGTACGGCAAATTATCAATGAAGAAAAAGAAGAAGCAAGTCAGAGATGCAAAGATATCCGCACTCGCTTTTATAAAGCAAACACATGGATTATTGCGTGAATTTTTTCACGCACGGGTCCACAAGCCAAACAATATAATAAACACCGCCTTGTGTTTATTTGTTTATATGTTTATAAATTTGTATGTTTCGTGTCCTCTTTCAACAAAATAGATGGGCGAAAAATAGGCCAGGTTGTAGATTTTGTAATAAGGCTGCGTTTCCATGGAGATCGATGACCAGGTTGAAGAAGATGGCGACAGTTGCTCCTTAATCCTTTCCCTCAATGTACTTCTAGCTTGAAACACTTATCGGAATCGAAAAAATAAAGATATTACAGCTTCTCTTAGCGCGGCCATGCAATCTCATTTTACATCGAACTATATATTTGCTCTCAGTTTACCACGTACAAATTGAGAAGCTACTCGACGAAGGGCGGACGAGCCGATGATTTATCTCGGTAGTAGACGTTATTTTTATCCGCTTAACGTGCTCCTTTTGACGGATCTGATCTTTATCTTGGCGGCCTTGTTTGATTTCACTTCAACACAAAATTTTCGATGTACTGAAGACTGGTTCGGAATCTTGGATACGCGGCGGGCAATTAATTCAAATTCACTGAGGCTTGTTGCTTTCTAATGTAAAATATTTTCCGCATGTAATCTACGGCGGGAGACGATTGTGTTCTTACTTGAATTGAAAGAGAGAGCACTTCCCTCTTATCAAAATCTGAGCCGCCTGTTGTAGCGTATCCTCCAGAAGCATATTAGTGACAAACGTATGTTGAATGAAGAAGGGTCGTCTCAAATTCTTCGCTGTCATTCTTTACAGCACGGGCACTCTAGCCATATTATAATTCTGTTTGTTCCTTCTTACGTTCCTTCCTTCCTTAGTTCGTTCCTGCGTGCGTACTATCGTTACGCTCTCACTCTTAGATAGGAAAAAATTACGGTATCTTGCATACCAACACGGGAGAAAAAAAGCAGGAGTCAAGTTTCCACTTCTTTAAGCTTCAACTGCTTGCAGGTCGTAATTAGAAGATTTACTATTTCATTAGGAACATGTTTTGGCGAATAGTCATTTCGCGCTCCATATTTTCGTACTTCATAATTTTCGCACTTCGTTTGTACTCGTATTATACGGGTCTCCCATATTGAAAAACATTTCTTCCGCTGTGGAATATCCGCTAGTTCCTGCTCCTGGTAGTTCTCTTCATTCTAGCTTCCTATACATCACTCGGTATTTTTGAAATTTCACAGGGCTGCAGCTATTTTTAGAGCGCCAGCATCCAGTCTATGAACTTGATAATATTGAAGGAGTTTGCCAAGTCTTCTGGGTTTTCTATTTATACGTAATACCAAGCTTTGGCACCATTAAACGTCGCCTGTCTCCAGGGGAACAAAATTAAAAAAAAAATTCAATAACAGAACTCAGGAAGTTCACAAGAGAGGTATCCTGGCTACAAACAAGGAAAAAACTAAAAATATCCATTAGATTTTCGTCGCTCAATGTATTTCATCAGTACTATATAATAATTCATGTCGTGTTTCTATTTATTTATTTCTTTATAACTATATTTACATATATCTTTCCTGTCATGCTCTATGGGAATAAGATAGGAGAAAATTCAGATTTCAAACGGTGAAAAAAAAAGTTGGGTACCTTGGAATCTTTTTCTTCAGTATTAGATAGGGGAAAAATAAAACTCTGTCTGCTTGCCCCTTTTTGGCAAAAAGAAAAGTTGGGTACCTTGGAATTTTTTTCTTTGGTATTAGATACAGGAAAAATGAGGCTTCGGACCGACGGACAGACAGCTCTCTTATTACAGTATAGATTGTTTAGACAGAATGCTGAATTTACGTTTAAGAAGCCTTCTAAAGAGTAACAAGCACAGGAGACAGCGGGGGTTTCGGTGAAGTGTTAATTTTTTGCCGTCATTTATATTGACGGCACGGGCCACTAGTTCTTCATAAGTTTCGTAATATTTATGTATATCTAATCTTGGGAACGCTTCAGATCTCTTGCTATTTGCTGTTTGGTGGCAAGCTCTTTTTGATTGTTCAGCCGTGAAGTATCCGTAGTGGAAGTTCAATTGTTCTTTCGTTGTATCAAAAACCCAGAAGACTTTCAAAACTCCTTCAATATAAATATGCTCGGGTGCCATCATTTATCCTAAGATATACGTGAATTTAATAACACATACGAAACAGTGCATACATAACCGCCAATTTCGCTAATTTTTTTTTTCGGGGGAGGGGGGGATTTCTGCCATTTTTTTCATTCGTTTATGAGTTGGTCTACTTACAAAGAAGTCAGTAAATGAGAGAGCTTTGTCAAGGAAGGCAAACGGGAAAAAATAACAAACAGAAATCTTCCATGCTTACACCTTTACACCTTTATTTGTACACCAAAAACAAGCAACAAATGCATATGCAGTAATTAACAAAATAAAAAAAAATGATAAGTCAGGTCTGAACGCATACACTGTGAATGAAAAAAAAAAAAAATGATAAGAGATTACCGGGAAAATTCAACAGGTTCCGTAGTTGAATGTGAGACAAAATTAAGCTCATAAAGACAGAAGAGAGAATTGAGATATTGGAAGCAAGTGCCAATTTGAGAAATCCAGTCATGAAATGTGAGCTGAAGATAGATGAACATCACGAATTGAATGTACCACCAAAGCGAGAGGCAAAACAAAAAAGTACACAGAGAGGAGGGATGAAACCCCTTAGAAACAAAATACTCAATCCGGTGTGCTAAGGTGATGTACTGTAAATGTATTATGATAACAATGGAATCAGTGCCAATAGATATAAAAAAACAATGCCTAATAATATAATGCAGCTTCTTTGTATCATCTAAAGGACTATTTGACGATGAAATTATGAATGCAAGTAACAGAGACGCTTACAATATCAACCGGTAAAATAACAAAGTGAACTTATAAATTTGAATGACCAAATATCATACAGGCGATGCAAGCACATTCCCATAATTCCATTGAGTTATGTCCGAGGCATTGAATTAAATGAGCAATGCTAAGGTTGTCAATCTAGGAAATGGAATTTTGTTTTTTATCTCCGAGAAAAAATAAATTAATAAAACGCCATGTATATTTTGCAGCAACTATGACTTTTGAGCTTTAATATAATCTGTTCTGTGTTAATTTGCACCAATCTGCATACAGCAGTGGATCCGCGATCCGTTAAGTTGTAGTAGATTCGATGGAGTGCAGCAAGCTGTATAAAACTTGCTTGGTGAGACAAAGTGTATTGGCTGTGAGCTTAGATTGACAGCGTTAAGTTCGACTAGGTGGGTTAGGTTCAATGCAATGCGGTATATTAATAAGGGGACCGTGTTGGCGATAATCCGAAAATGTTCATTGTTGAGTTTTTTCTAAACTGTAGCTATACGTCAGTCGGACACGCAGGTGAAGTTTTAGACAGCCATTGCAACCCTAATTGGATATAATGGGGGCTGTCCCCGGGGGGAAGGGGAAGGGGGGGGGTGAGTCTTTTTCAAAAAGTTCAGTCTTTGACTTCAGAACTTTTTCATTATCGGGCAAATCTACATAAAGCTTGGTAGAGATATGTAAAATTAAAAACAATTGGGGTTAGACTTCTGTACCTCTTCCGATTTTCCCTAAAAAGTAAACGGTTTTTCCGTTTTCTTTCAATAACTCGTCTTCTATGGCGAAAATGAGAAAAAGTACAAGAGTGTAACCCACATATTTTTCTGATTTTGCATAGGTCACAAATTTTCTTTTCCAAATTTGAGAAACTTTTTATTTTTAATTTCTTTGATGGTACCTAAATAATAATAAAAAAATAAATTCATTTATGCGCCGATTTGAATGACACGTGGCATTGATACGTAAAATTAAAAAATAATGTGGGTCAGACTCGTGTACTTTTCCCATTTTCGCCATAGAAAACGAATTATTGAAAGAAAACGGAAAATCGTTTTCTTTTAATAACTCGTTTTCTATGGGGTAAATCGGAAAAGTATACGACTCTAACCCACATTCGTTTTCGATTCTACATATCTATACCAAGTTTTATTCAAATCGGCACATAAATGAAAAAAAAAATAATTGTATCCTTAAGCGGAAAATTTTACGATACGGAAAAATAAAAAAAAAACACCCAAAAAATATTGTTATTTATGAACCAATTTGAATGAAACTTAGTACAGATCGAAAAAGAATGTGGATTGGACTCCTGTACTTTTTTCCAATTTTGCCCATAGAAAACGAGTTAGTCATAGAAAACGGATCCACTCTTTCTCCGGCTGTCCTGAAAAGTACAATTAATTCACTTCTTCGTAAATGGACTTCTTTGTTTTTAAAGCTAGAGCGATGCAGTTGTCGATGTTGATATCAGCTCGTTTTGCTCCACAATTTGTAGCGAATAGACTTTTGAAATAAAAATCTTAATATTTCTCCCGTAGACATTTTTTACTTTTTTCGAAAAAATGCCATTTTTCGAAATTGCTGGATAAATAACAAACAAATTTGAATTTCAAACATCAATTCGCTACGAATTGTAGAGCAAAGTGTCCTGGTTCCAATATCGAAAACCAGATTGCTGTAGCTTGGATATTGAAGGCGTCTATTTGATTTGGAAAAATATAAAATCAGTTTTCTATGAATAACTCGTTTTCTATGTGTCAAACAAAAAATATCATAAACAAAAAAAAGAAGACGCAGAACTACGTATTATATACGTATGCAAAGTTTCAAAAACGTAGCTGCAATTATGGAAAGCTTCGACAAAAAAAAATTGGCACGGTCTCCTTAAATAAGGTGTGTTTAATGCGCTTGATGAGCTGTATTTGATTAAACGAGGCATGTGCGTTATTGCAGACTAGGTGCGTTAAGGCAGACAAAGTTTGATCCAGCAGACAAAGTGCAACGTAGTAGACGAGGTGTATAAGTTGCGGTAGGAGAAGTGTGTAAAAGTAGGCGAAGTGGGCTGGTATAGACGAGACGTGTCATTGCAAATAGACGAGGTGCATGAGGGTACATATTGGTGGTTAACCCTTTCGGTACTGACGGCATCGTCAGATGCCGCATCAAAATTTTTATTATTAAAACCAGTGCGTTATTTCTATCTCTCGAAATTTGTACAACATATTTAACAACCCGTCTGAAGTCAGTGATAGTATTTTATTTACGACTGAACTAAACTGCAGGTGAGCTCAAGTGACTACATTGATAATTTCTTCTATGAGCTTCTTTTTGAACCTCATAGCAAGAACGGAGTTTTCGTAGAAAAAGGGTTAAAGTAGACGAGACACGTTGAGGTGAACAAGAAGTATCATGAGAGGCAGGTCGCACAAGGTACGTTTGGCCTAAGCCAAGAGGAAGTGTAGCAGTGTAGTTATATAATAGATAAGCCAGGAATTACAAGGGTCCTTCTTAGCTGTAAGTAGATTTGGAGCGCTTTATTAGGTTGGGTGTCGGCAAGATGAAGATCACAAGTTTAGACAGCGGGTTGGGTTAGATAAAAAGCGTAAAATTAGATGAATAGTTTTAGTTTAGATTAGGAACTCTAGAGCTGTGTGGTAAACTAGATTGTAAGCATTAGGTTAGATGAGAAGCGTTAGGTTAGATGAGCAGTCTTCGGTTACAGGAGGAGCCTTAGGCCACATTAGAATTGCTAGGTGAGGTAAGATGAGGTGATTTAGGTCGGATGAGCAGTGTTGAAATAAATGATCGTGTTACAAATGAGTTGTAACCTGAATCGTGGGAAGTGCGCGGGTCTCGTTAGACACGGCAACTTATAGGATTTATATATCAGCAAAGAGGCTTTTCTTAAGGTATCATACATCGAGTCTCGGTGTTGTGAAGTAAATGCAGCATTGCCATGGTACATCTGAAAGGCCTTGCCAGACCGTGAAAGTTTCACTAGCTTCACGGAAGACGAATCTGAGCTCGGGTGCATGAACGTGCACGTTAAATTTAATGGTGATACGGGAAGTACAAATTGACTTTACGCCACATTTATATTTCCCTCGCGCACAGGCAGAGTGTTGAGTATACCTTTCAAAACAAAGAAGCTGGTGATGGTGACCCACACGGCCAGGATTGAACGGGAACAAATAGCGCGTGGTCTAAAACAAGCTAAATAACACCTGACTTTTGCGAAATTAAAGAAGAAGGGGATGATGATCCAACGGGTCGTGGGCAGCTTAGTATAAAATAAAACTTGAATTTGTTTATAACCGTGGAATTTCCAGGGGCCCAACCCGAAAGACCCCGCTAGACAGTGAAAGTTTTACGGATGCAGCTAGCTGCCCTCAATTTAACACAGCGTGGTTCAGATAAGGTTCAGCTTTACTGACCACTCGAATACCATGTTTGACCCCATCACATACTCAAAGTATAGAGATCTCTGTAACGGTAAGTTTATAGTTGCCTTTAGTAGGTAATCCTAATCAGATTCCTGCTCACACTGACCTTTACGTGGGTAAACACAAACTTACTGTTGTAGAGAGAATATCTCTGTGTGTGCCTACCTTACTGTAAGAGATGAGCAGTTGCGGTTCAGGATCAAGAACGATAAAAAGCCGGATGCCGTAGACCTTCGGCCTTTTTGACTCCTATGACACGGCCGCGAGTGGTCGCAATTGCCCACCTCCGTTTAATTTCAGAACTTAACGGGTAAGTAGAGTATGAAAAAGCAAAGGAGTCACTTTTACAGGGGATCGATGTACGACAGCCTCCAACCTCCCTGAGAGAACAATAGCTCTGCCCTCTCACGCAACCCGTTCAATTTGTAAATGGAAGGTAAGAGGTCGATCATGGGATCAAAATATTGGATGTTAACCGAGTGCCGGTAACGTGGGGTTATCATTGTATAACAGTTTTAATGTGAATAATGGAACACAAACACACTGTAACATACGAAAAATTACGGAGTAAATTTTTCATAAGTCGGTGTAGACCGCAAGATCGAAACTGTGCGAAGAAATTGTTGAGAAAGGATACTTCAAAACTTATTGAATTCTGTAAATTTACGAAGAACTGCAATGCATGAATTTTTCGAGCAATTCGCATGGTTCTTTTTTCTCAGTTCTATATGCTAACTGAAACATATTTCCATAACTGTGTGCAAACGTTACCGGCGGACTCAAAAATTGATGTCTATTACAAAGTCATAATTGAATTTCCGACAAGGGAGCAACCAATTAGTTTTCCTCTTTGAGGAAACCTCTTTTATCAAATGCTGGATATTTTAAAAATTCTTTTCAAGTTTTAAAATTTACCTTTGGTCATTCATTGCTGGAATATTCAACTTATTCTTCGATACATTGCCAAGTGCAAGACAAATTGCAAATTATATTCTTCATCAGTGATCTATAGCTTTGGAAAACTCTTGCTGGCAGATGGCAAACCGGTCGAGCTTCCATGTCTTCCAATTAATGAGAACTAGGGATTGAAACGTAACATTTCTAGGCTTCAATTAATCCTCTCGTTTTGACGGTATCTTTAGATGGCAGCATAATTTTTTCCCCGTTTCCATCTTTAAAACACTGGTCAGCATTACCAGTAACCAGTCCGAACTTCTTACTAGAAATAGTTTTCTTTGTGAAGTTAAAATGTGCGTAGATGCCCTATTAGAAAAATTTAATATCAAGTGTTTCCCATGATCGTATATAAAGGAGAGTTGTCCCTGGCTTAAGGGCAAAGATCCACATCTCGACTAATAATAAAAAAACTGACTATGCGACAGAATGATGTTGCGTAAGCTGCAATTTCCGACAAACGCAAAACTGACTTACTGACTGACAGAATGACGTTGTATAAGCTTCAGTTGCTCAAACTCCAATTTACGACGTGTACAGAGCATAATTAGCGACAGAACAGAGTTACGTAAATTACAAGGACAATATTCACACAACTGTCACATCACAGACTGCTTTGAAGTAGGCCATCAACTGCGCCGTAAGCTCGAGCTGCCTCCCCACCTATGCCACGAAAAAAAAAAACGGTACAGAAGTACATTACTTGATCTGGAGATCGTAGGTATCAGTGGAGCTCGATATTGCAAGCCCTTTCATTGTATTTATGCAAACGAATTTGCCAGAAGAACATCGCAGGAGCGCGGTTATCGATATTTTCAAGTGCGTATTGCAATCATAAAGAGAGCCCGATATCGTTGAGCAAGATTGCCACCGATAACGGTAATTGCCGGAATCTGGCAGTACGATAGCGGCGAGGTTTCGCGCACTCGGCAATGGAGGTGAGAATACGGCGAATTGCTCCAGGAATTTGAGGTCAAAAGAAATGTAATGCAAGTGCGATTGCTCAGAATACAGCGAACGTAACAGAATAATGAAGGGCTAATAACGTAAGTGCGATAAGCCCGTAATTTCATCGGCAAGATTAGCAGCGCATTCTCATGAAAGCTGCTATGGCACTTGTGCAATATTAGTCGTCTAATTATTAAAGAGTAAACCGCGCGTTATGTGTCTCAACGGAATTAATGATACTTGTCGAGGTGACCTTATCACATCAGTTTCTTATTGCTAACTTTTTTCGTCTGGCAGCCATCTTTTTTATGTTTTGCGGTCTGAGACACTTGGGCCGTGTTCAGGCCAAAGCAATTCAGCCATGACCTACAAGCCCCTTTTTTGCTAGAAAATTAAACATAGTTACAAAGAAACAGTGACGGGCATTAACGGGCCGGCTGAAAACTCCGGTTACATCACCATTGGAGGGGCCGGTCGCTGGTGACCATAAAGCCTACAACACATGGGTCACGATCCCAACCCGTGCACCCTCCAGAAAAAGACTAGACTACAGGGAATGAGAAGCCAGAAAATAATGAATTACTGGTTTTGGCCTACTGGCGTAGGCCTTCCCTTCCAGACACTACAGAACATTCGAGTATCCAACAAAGGAAACGCAGCGTGTCCAAAAAAAAGTGGAATCCATCCATATACGGACAATCACCAAACAGTAAACGACAAAAAGGAAAGGAAAAAACAGAAGAAGAATAAGAAGACCATAAGTAGAGTCACAGAATATAAGGAAGCGAAGTGGGTGTCGAAAGAGAGTTGTCCCGAGGCCTATCAATGGTATTGTAATAATTTAGCAATTTATTTGAAAAAAGTCTAGCATAAGAAATCATCACCCAATAGGGATAAAATTGCGGATTAATAGATAGGTCTTTTCAAGTAAACAATCCTAAGCGTAGTAAATTATTAACTCCACATTTCTTCCAGTGCTGCTTGGCAAGATCTAACGCCATTAACACTGATTCAAAGATTGACGCATGCGATCAGGCAGTTTTGAGGTTATGAAGTGCTGTAATTAATTATACGATTTCTTCAGTGACAGCATCTAATATCGTTGATAGATGATTAAAATGAAGAGCAGAAGCCCCGAAGCCCTTCATGCCTGAATTAAACTCAAATTTTCATAGGGATAGCTAAGTCTCTAACGTCCTCAAATAGGTACAGTGGGCATATAGATGAGCTAATGAGGTACTAGTTTGAGCAGTTCAAATATTTAAAAGACCAGATACTGTTAGTTTTAGACTCCGACACTCGAATCGATAAGGGTACCCGCAGCCCACTGCTGTGGCTTTGACCTACAGACAAGATGCAGCTGCACCACTAAACAACCTCTCTTCACAAACCTCGGCGAGGCACTGAGTGCCAGGCAGACAGATTACCGTGGACACACACACAAACGGTGGAGACCTATAGTGTTCAGAATACAGTTGGATTTCGTCTCGCTATAACAGCTTCGGTGCAGCAAAGCAAATAGCCTGGTATGGCAAGTCTCATTAATGTTATTGAAACGATTTCAATGTCAAAGAAGGATCCTCAGCATTCGCCCACTCTTTATCAAGGTGTCAAAAGCTAATGAAATGGTTTAATAGTCGATTAAAGCATTTAGCCGCTCAAATACTTATTGGTAACGCGGTTGCCTTTGCAAGCATCCCTAACTCTGATACCAGGATGTGATGCTTTACTTTACCACAACGTTTCTTTGTCACATGGTACCTATCCGAATGTTCACCTGAGCATAATGTGCTCACAGCTACTCCTCCAAAATGCATTGAAAACATCATACCAACAAGAAAGAGGTCTAACGCTGAATTAGCTCGTAACACAAAACAGTTTTAACATATTTACGAACACAATC
>LQNS02278081.1:1105971-1121721 GCA_001587735.2 Parhyale hawaiensis
TCATCTCATCAGCCTCGCTGAGGTCAGTTTATGAAGGCGCGTATGGCACCCATTGAAACCGTGGAAAACTTTCCGTGAAGAATAGAGGCCGGGCAATGGAAAAGTCAGAGACAGCAACTCTTGAAAAAGTTCGCTCTTTTCTTTCATCCTGCTGGAAAAGATTCTCCAACTTTCATCTCGGGGATAATAAAATGGTCAAAAAGTCGTGGTGTGGGCGTAAAAAATCACAACTTACGGCAAAGAACCGACGATCAAATGCGATGCAATTTAACTTATTTTTTGAAGAACTTTGCTCATTTGTTTCGGATACCCCATTAAGCGCTCAGCATTTCACATTTTCTTCGCATTTCGGTCAACAATGTCAGGCGATTACATTTGAGGCTTTGAAACCTCGAGTTCTGAGAACAGATTTGGTGCCCAACACAAACTGTGGTATTTTGGTTCCAGTTCACGTGTCACTAGCAGCACGGGCCTTCCCTGCTTAATTGAAACCGCTAATCAGCTGCTCAATCGCCAATAATTGAACTGCTTGCTTGAGCTCAAATGGTAAATATTGAATGGTATAAATGGCATAATGGTATAAGTTGATGTAAATATTTTCATACTTCAAACATTTCTAATTTATGATATCATAAAACTGCATAAACTGATTCGAAAGAAAAGGATAACTAAGAGTCCTCGTGGTTTTGTTGATGGTTAAAACTGCATCGAGACGGAAATAACAGTAGAATAGTGAAGTAATGGCAGAACACGGCTAGCATTAACTAGGTTTGTGTCACTTTTGAGAGCGTAAAAATCTTCCCATCTGCAGTAGAAGACGTTGACTCAACTCTTTCGTCACCTTGAGCATTATTTTGACCCTTTCGTGCTCGAGTGAAATATCACTTCTCTAAGGTATAGCATTATTTGTAAGGACTACATAAAAGGGAACTAAAGGATTACGTAGATAACATTATCATAAATTTTTAATCCATACTGTTTTTTTTCCGACCATGGATAAAACAAAACACTCCCTATACTGTACCCACTCTTATACAGTTTATCAGCATTAGCAATTTCAGAATTGCCTAGGTAGTTTTCAGTGCAATGTCAATCCATCATATCTACGTCAGCGCCAATACGAAACAACAAGATTATTGATGTTACCTAACCCTTTCATAATTTCATTTATTGTGATGTGTATGCATTATTCAATGTGCTCTAAATGAGCTTTAGATCGATCAGTAATGTTGGTCTCTCAGGCACAATAATAGGAAAAAACAGCCTTTAGGAGCATGACACCTGGAGCGTGTGTTTTCTTTGCATCTGTATATTCGGAAACATAAATTGAAGTAAATTTTTTCATGCTTCAAATGTTTTCATAAAAAACGCATAGCAAAATATTATGTACATCAATCCGTCTCTGGTATATTCGTTCGTTCACGACGTGCTTTGAATTCATCCTCCCGCCCCCTCTAGTCCTTTACGCCACCCAGGAAGCAAAGAGCGTAACGGGAGGACTCACGAATAATTAGCACCAAAAAGTGACGTCATCATCGACAAATCTATGACTGAGCAGCCTAGGAGTATTTTAACTAATTTAACCAGAAAAATCGTCTTAAATTGCGAAATTCATCTCTAGTGGATAAATAAATGAAGATAATATACACTAATTGAGCAATTATCAATAGAAAATTGCAGTGCAAGCTGGTAGAAACTTTCACAGCGCTAGCGCCGAATTTGATCCCTTTTGGCGACCTGATTTAACTTGTTCTTCCTTATTGAAGCCTTATTTACACTTCATATTTAGTTCACAGTGCTCTTCACAGAACATGTATATTCCTTACCAACAATCATAAGCACCATTATAGCCAATTCTGTACGCGAGAGAAACCACAGTAACAGTTAGCTTATTGCTCGAACTTGCTGTACTTGGCGACAACATTTTTCGGTATTTTGCAGCTCAAGTAGCTGGCCAGTCATGAGCTGGACATTGAATGAAATAAATAAAAAAGTACGGGGATATATTCAGGAAAACAATATACGAAGGCCTGAGGTCCCACACCTAAACACTTCGACTCATCGATGTGATGTAAATTTGCTACGTGTGGTCACGGCTATGTTTTATTTCAGCCCTATTGAGTCCTCCCGTTGCATTCTTTGCTTCCTGGCTCCGCCTTATCCACGATACTGGTAACAAATAGAAGAAGCACAAATACACGGCACGTAGAAACGTAAAGCTAAGAACACGGGGATAGCTGGTATCTGCCTATCATGACACCAAGCCAAGATGTAAAAAAACAGTGTCAGTAACAGTAGCCTGACACAAGGCAGCAGAGTAACAAAGAAAAGAAGATGCTCGGAGGCGTAGGCGAACATTTTCAGCGGCCTAATAGAATTGCTAACGCGACGCAACCAATAGAAGCAGCCATGTAATTTTAATTTTAACTGCTGTAATACATACTCCTCGCAACGTCACTAAATATTCAACAATATAAAAGACACTAACGCAGCTCTAATGAACGCCTAGCCTTTTTCAGTCAAGGCAGCACTTTTGACTGATTTCCGTACAAAAAAGTAAGCAGTTGGAAATAATAGCTACGCAAATTAAGTTCTGCAAAACGTAGGAGGATGTCCATAAAAAATGGCGGCCGCGCTGAACTTCAGCCGAACTATATGCTCGTTTGATAGTAGTCATCGGGCTAAAGAAGTGATCTCCATTTGCAGTTGGAGATCCAACAACTTTCTCTTGCGGGTCATTTCACATTGAAGGCCTTTGCCGCGGAACACCATCTGGTACTCTGTTTGCTCGAGACATCCATTACGATAGACGAAGAATCCACGAATTTCGTAAACCTCGACTGCAACTGCCAAAGCAATGCTAACAAAGTTCTCTTTCTAACCTACTTCAATGGGAACTACAATGGCATTAAAGTCTCAAGGAAGAAAACCAGATTCTCGCCCGGGAGATTTATAGGCAAGCGTTCAATTCAGGGGCTGATCTGTACACGGCGGGAACCGAGAGCGCGGCCCTCTGCGGCCTCTCGTGGGATTCTTTGCGAATAAATTCAGTAGTTTATTCTTTGAGGTTTTGTAATAGGTTGGAAATCAGACACTAGATACTGCAAATATGCACCACAGCCATCATGTTAAATAAGCATTGTTCCAGTTCAGTAGAGAAGCATACGCAAACACTCGAACAGAGTACTACCTACGGTGAGCGTTGAGCTTTAAGATATAAGGATGGTGGAAATATAATATAAACATGTTTACTGTTATTTAATTATTAGTGTCTTTTTTTATTCGTGACCGCAATATCCATAATCAAGCGATTAAGGCCGCCGTGGTATAACTGTTTAAAGATGAGGGGATATGTCGAGTTAAATTTAACCAATTAGTACTATTGAGAACACACTGAAACCACTGCTACCGGCCTCTAGTTACTCTCATTTAGGACTTTCGCAAAGTTACGGCTTCACTTCATTGTATTTAGCACGGAAAATCACTGAGAAAAATTTCGATTCACGTAGGTGTTTCACAGAGAAGCATCGGGATGCACGTAGGTGTTTCATGGCGTAGTTTGGTGTGTCATCGCAGCAGACAGAAAACATATTTCCGCAAAAAGAAAGAGAACAAGTGCTTTCTAGTTTTGTTACACGTGCGAAACGAAACGCGGTTACTTACTACCCTATTAAAAATCGCGGCAGTTTTTTGGCATGATTATGAGATTTTGGCTATGCATGCGCGTAATATGGTATGTTTACAGGAAAAACATTCATTACAAAGATGAACATCCTATATGCCGCTCGTAAAATGTCCATGAAAACCTACATGACATTTAAGGCATGGCGGCCATGGTTAATTTATGGTATTTTTTATTGCATTCGGATTATGGTATGCATTTCCTTCGCGGCCATCTTACCATATCCTGATGATAATATGCCCAAGCTTGTCTATACAGTAAGTTAATTAATTATAAATTATGCATACTCCTATATAAGGCCTGCCCATATATAAGAACCCGTTTCTAACAGCCTGCTAAATATCATTTATTGATAGGTAATGAGAATGATCACCATATTCACACAAAGGCCGCCCAATTCGGTAAATATCTAAATCAATATGAAATAGTTCACCATTATTCAAATTCAGGCAAAGTGAGGAAATTCATTGTTTTATTGAAAAAAAAAATTACTTTCCAATAATTATTATCGTTCAATANATGAGACAATTATCTGTAGTTTTAGTGGACTCGCCACGCATAATTCTACTGTTGTGAGTCTGATAAACATACCATGAGCTATGCGGAAGGGTACCATACTGCTAGCATAATACTGCCTCGATTTTTAATAGGGTAACACGCAAATCGCCATTGTAATTCGAAATTTTGTCTTTTCAGGTGCATCAATTTTACCTGTTTTTGATGCATCTTGGTGCATCACCGGCTCTGTCCCAAAACCGAAACACATAAGTGCATCAACGTGTCCAAGTTCATCATAGGACCCTATATGCATCATCATGAGGCACTTCCGTGTTTCCGTTTTGGGACAAAGATACATGTAATTTTGATGCACTAAAGTGCATCAAATTTTCTCTCAGTTTCGGACCAAATACCGACACTGACAGAAGAAGGCTGCTCATGCTGAGACTAGAAGCTTCCATAGTTCAACAATTCAGTTGTAAGAACTACATGCATGTTCAACATATATTGTGACTAGAAGTAAAGAACATTTCCCGATATTTAATAATAGTTAATCCCGCTAATGCGTTTTGCAGGCAGTTTAACTTAGCTGGTAAAACGCTTACGAGCAAAATCAGGGGCCAAAGTCAATAAAACAAAATAAATTTGATCGATCACCACCATAGGTACAAAGTTTGCCAATAGCACAAAGATACTTTAATAAAAGTAAGGCAAGATTTCCTAGTGGTCTGGGTATTTTATTAAATCTTGACTGCATCAGCAAATAAAAACGAACGTTTGTAATCATACGTCCATCCATCAGAAACAGATATTCTACAGGAGACCAAGAGTTTCTTTTTCCATAAGCTAGCGCAGAATTTCTACTGATGAAGGACTGATGAAGGACTGATGGGCTAAGACTAGTGCTTATTTAACGGATGACTTCTAATGGGATGTGCGAATGCAGACATTTGCTTTGCAATTTAAAAACTACATAGAAATTACTAGAGCCCGGATTTTTAGTCCTAAAAGAAGTGGTCAAAATAGCGCTAAAAATCTAGTCAAGATAGCACTGAAAAAAAGTCCGTATTGCAGGTATCATAGCAAAATAGTTTTTATTTCTAACAAAATAGTTTTTATTCCTAGCAAAATAGTTCTCATTAGTAGCAAAATAGCACTTTGCAAGTTTTGGCTAAAACTTAGCAGTTTTCTTTCATTTGTAGCTATAAAAAAACTAATAGTTATTATTTTTATCAGAAACCATGTTGTTTTACACTCAACCTATGCGCGTATCTCAGGAACAGGGAGTTATCTACTGTAGCTGTGAGCTGTCTTTATAGTGCTCAGTTTTGTAGCATATATAAGAATGAAATAAAACAATTTTATTTACATTTAACAACTAACGTAGCCCTAGGTTACCTCACGTCAGGGTTGCGCCAGGTTATTCACTAAAAGAACTCTCCTGCCCCTGTATAAGCTCGGTGGAGCTCATATCCTCCATACCAGTGAAATAAAAATAATGACAAAACTCAAGGCTTTAATCCTATAGGAGACTCCAGTATATAGACTGCTGTATTATAATAGGAACCTGACTCAATGCTCGGTTCCTAGATCACTCCAGCGCTAGACTGTTCTAGGAGCTTACCAAATAATTTAGTGTTTTCCACGAAATCGAAAATAATGCCAACTACCATTATGTCTCTTAAAGCAGTGCTTCTACAGATAACATGAATTGATTGCATAATGCGTATTTGTCCTACCATCACGACTGTAAAATGTCTAGCATAAGATAATGCTGCGGTTATCTATGTGCCCCATCTCGTTACAGTAGGCTGTGGGAGAAGGAGCACATCTGGAGCCTTCTCTCTGAAGATTTCGCATCCACTTGAGGCCTTCGTGATTTTTTTTTTGCAGCTTGATATTAGTTTATCAACGTCCTGTAAGTGCGTCTGTACCTTTTCTGCAACTCTGTACAAGACGTGTGGGAGGAAAGTTAGGTGCAGCCAATATGCTGCACCTAACTGTACCCCAACATGGGTACAGAATTTGTAGTGAAGCACGGCTTTCTTCATTTGTGCACCGACATCGGTCACCAGCAACAATATGTTGTTATACGTAGTGGATTCTGGCAAAAGCAGCGATAAATATGATGCAATGAACTGCGCTATTGTTGTACTATTAGTGCGTTCTTAATGAGTGGAATTTAAAAGAAACATATCAGATTCTTTGTTTAATTCAAGCGTGCCTATTATTGCAGTCGTAATCTGCCCTCCCGTCGTATCAGTACACTCGTCCACTACCAGCACTTGTGTAACTGGTAATGTTGTGACCAGAATGACAGTAACTTGCACAATTCCTTACGTTTTCTTTCATAAGAAATTTAAATAAAGTTGAAATACGGCACACTTAATTGTGTATTAGTCATTTATTCAGCGTATCTTTATAATTAAAAAAAATTATGTTTACTAGTACAAGTACGTACTACTTTGTATTATAGTCATTTATAGCATAATGACTACTTTTTGGCTTTGTACCTGGTCAAAATACCGTTTATAGCACAGTAGCATATTTTGCAATAAATGCAAATTTTTATTTGCATCTATTGCGTAATAGCAATAATCGAATAAATGCTAAAAATCCGGGCTCTAGATATTACAAGGCAGTAATTTTAGAAACTAAGATCTACTCACCATCAATGGCCCAAGAGAGGTTAGCAGGAGGGTTGGCAGGACTGGTGATACACTCCATACTGAAGCTCTCTCCAACCTTGACACTATCGGGGCCCTCGACCGACACCCGCTCCGGTGCGTCTGGAATAAAAAGAAATTCAATGGGGAAGTAGTAGCAAGTGGCGTAAATTTTCGAACATATTATATGGCAGTGCGGGCATAGATTAAAAATAACAAAAGAGACTAAAAATCGATACGTAAACCAGTACTGATTAGCGAATTGTCAATTAAATGGTATAACATTGAGGGCATAGAATGAAGTAACCACTAGCCGGGGTTATCTAAGGCGTCCATAAACAGAAGCAATCGTTTCACGTAAAGCTAAAAAAAATTTCATAAAGTGAATAAAAGTGTCCACAGATCCAAAAAATGTAACGTTTCGGGATTTATATCGCATATTCAAAACATAGAATCAAGGATGTAAGAGTCTAAAACGAGTAATTTATTTCTATGATACTAGCTAGGGGTCGAGATGTTGTCAGGAGGAGGTGTAATAGGCCAATGACCGGAGTGAGCTCGGAAGGTCCTAATGGTAATGCTTGCACAGTCGGACAGTTTGGAATCAACAATCGTGGTACTGTTTATCAATGCCAGCACCACGACTGCTGTTTCCAAATTGTCATACTGGACTGGCATTGACATTAGGACCTCCCAAGCTTACTCCTGGCATTCGGCTTTTACACTTCCCCTGATAACATCTCGGCCCTAGCTGGTATAATAGCAATATATATACTCGTTTTAGACTCTTACATCCTTCATTTTATGTCTTGAAGATGGGAGATATATCCGGAAACGTTCGCATTTTTTATTAATCTCTCAACACTTTTATTACTTTAGTAGTTTTACATATAATCCAGCAGGGGTTGCCTAACTGTCGAAAAAAAAATTAATACACTGAGCAAATAAAAAAAGAGACACCGAATAAAATGTCGGGGGCGCTTCACGGCGTCCAGAAGAAGACGTCGGCTTTTTTAATACAACAGCGATCGGCCAATTCTCGTACATATCACATGACACTGACAGCGTAGAAAGAAGGCACACAATGTCGGGGCATTGTAAGGAATACAGAACAGGAAAAACATAGCCCTATACGGCTGCAGCAGTGAGAGGACGATTATTAGCATTATTATTCTCGTCTATAAATGTCACTGAAGAATACAGAAAAAACGAAGATCGATCTAATCTAATCGATCTTACCTGAAGCCTACAACACAGAATGAGGAAACTTCTCAAAATATCTGCCACTGAAATGGGCGACTTTTTCTGAAACATGCCTGTTTCAATTTCACTCTACATAAACAACAAAATACGGTATTGTGGTTGTCAGAACGGAATATTGTGTTCATCAGTGAGTCATTGCATCTCACTTCCAAATTTTCAGTAGGTAGGCCTCATATAGCTATGCAGTACCAGCTGTCACCCTTATAGCACGTGCAGTTCATGCATGTATTCACTTTAATATAGCAGGTTTCGTTTCAACACCCGCTTGAGAAACTAAAAAATAATATTGTTTTATGTTAGACACATTAACTCTAACTATGGAAAATGAGTCTACTTTCACCTCCATTCAACGATTTAGGTAATATGTACGTTAGTTTAAGCCTCCCTAGACAGGACGCGGTGTTTAACAGAGGAAAAGGAAGGGACAACGGCCATGGCAAGAAAAAGGGGAACCACTGTGCGGAACAAACAGCGGAAACGAGCATCGAGATGTAGAGAGAGGAGCAAAAACACATTAAAAATTCTTAGTAGAAACACAATGAGATAAGAAGACAAAATAGTCACGAAGGACAACCCGAACGTCCAACTAAGGCAACGTTAACCTCAGCGGTACACCTGAAAGCGCTACCTTCCGTAACAAAGGATGACCCTATATAACTAGCCTAATTCTGCGATCTAAAGTTATAACGCACTCTGCTCCCAATGAAACGTTCTACGTCCTGTGATTTTATCCACCTCTCTACAGGTTGATAGGTATACCTTGGCTAGCTGAAACTCTACCATAGTCGTCAGACTCGTCTCAGCCTTGGCCGCACTATCAGCCACTACATCCATCACGAACGCTAGAAACAGGAAAAAATGAGGAAGAGTACTTGTTGTGGTTTGAGCCCAGATTGCATGATAAACAGCTCTCGCCAGTATCGTACAATTATTATTTCATATCTACGTACTCTCCAGTCAGTATCATCCCTTTAATTTACCGAAATTAAATATATATCTATTTAAAGCAAAGTTATCGAAAATACAAGGAAAAGTTAAGGTTAGTAAACTAGCCCTAACATAATCGGCAGCTGCTTAGTGCTTATATTCAAGCAGTTTACAACCGCACGTTGTATAAAGTAGTACTTAACTTTTCGTGCATGAATTAAAAATCTTAGCCTTACAGTCACATCTGCGTACTGTTTAGACCTGTTATTCCGCCCATACAATCAGTATTTTCTGCATTGGATACGTCACGATAAATGGACAGGGAAAGTTAGCCAAAAGAATAAAGTAGAAAACATAGCGCTAACTAGAGCACTCTGAGAGCGCATACCTCCGCCAACCGAGGCAACGGTAGCAAAAAATTCAAATTGGCTATGAAACCATGATTTTCCTTGTATCAACTCAAAAATCTGATCATTTGTGCCTCTTGATAGTAATAACAGCTTGTGCAATTTTCTTGATGATCCGTTCATAACTTTTTGAGTTATGCTGCTAACAAACGATATAGCAAACATGAGTCAAACATACAAACGACCGAACCGATCTGCACCAAAATTTAATCATTTATGTCTTTTAACATTACTAACAAACCCAATAAATTTCACAAAGATCCATTCATTGTTTTTTCCAGTTATTGTGCTAACAAGCATAAATTAAAAACAGTGACAAACGAACGAACAAACGATCATTACAATAATTTGGTCATTTACTCTTCGCTATATACCTCACAACTCATGTGAATTTCATAAAAATCCGTCCATAATTTTTTGAGTTATGGCATTGAGAAAAATGAGGCAGAAACAAAAACAAACTGATGGACAGATCTTCACCAGAAGTTAATCATCTGTTCTTCCTAATATACATAACAATCCCTGTAAATTTCGTCAAAATCCGTCAATAACTTTTTGAGTTATCTCTTTGACAGACAAATAGACAATCAGACAGACAGACAAACATAGAGACAGACAAACCCGATGAAAACATAACTTCCTAGGCGGAGGTAATTAATACATATCGCGCGTTCATATAGCAGCTTGCTATGTCCACACGGTGTACAGGTAAATTCGCTTTGGCCATACACCTCAAGTACAAAACCCTCACACACTGGATCGTGCTGCAGCCTGGAATAAATGCCAACATCGGCCAAGAAGAGTGTGCAGCTGCATTCGACCACAGATTGTCCGGGCTATGGCGCCATATTGACGGAGCACCCGATCGACAAACTGAGCCCCCCTTCCCCCTCCCCCCGTGATCCAAATTCTACTGCAGCCTGCCCCAGTGACTCCCCCTTTTCTCTTAACACAAACTTCAATCTATCTGGCTATCTATGTGTCTATTTTACGCACAGCGTCAATTAAAAATTAGGCAACTGCAGCCACAAGAGAGCGCCTAAGTGAGTCGAAATTTCTGTGTGGTTTAGAGCAAGCCATGTTCTCCAGCACTGATAGCAGTTTGTAATCCAAAGCCAAAGGGTTCAACTCGGGACTCCCAGGCGGCCAATCATGAGCCTTGATGAAGACAGGAACATTCTGCGAGAACCACAGCCGAGTCACTTTCGCTTTGTGTGCTCGGGCCGAATCTCGCAGAAAGTTCCATTCTTTTTCATTGAATAAAGAGCTGGTCAAGCACTTAAGCTTATCGTCAGCAACGGCATCAATGTAGACACGATTTTACTCCTAGTTTCGCAAAACTTAAGATCGGTGACCAAGTGATAAGACGCACCCCACCAAACCATGACATTGGCCGCATGGTGTATGTTGGAACTATGAGCCTATACATACGTCGTCATATTGACGGTTGAAGCTCACTTCTACAGTGAAAATTATCGCATCCATAAAAAGGATATGTTTGGAAGCTCCTTCTGCATAATTGATCATCAACTGTTATGAACTTTGGCCCTCCACTCTATTGTTATACATCCGTATGCTGAAAACGTTATCTGACAATATATGGATTAGACCCTAAAGTTCATTTCAACCATACACCTTTTATTCGTAACGTTTTTAATTTGTAACAGAATTTATACTTATACTAAGCAAATTCATTAATTCTTATAGAGAAGCTCCAAATCGTATGAGAAAATAAGAGAAAATTTGTAAGATGTGTAAGAGATGAGAACAACATGAACCGCTAACCTTCTACGGGTACTACCTTGCGTCTAGCAGATGATGATGTTTGCAGTACAGAGACGGTATAGTAATCTCTCGTACCCTTATCATAAACTCACTAATTGGGATTCATTAAAATCTACGTAATTTAGAACACATTTTCTACAAGCGAAATTCATTTTTTCATTCACTGAAGCTTTTGATAAGAAGCAAAATAAACTACTGTAGATGAATAGAGTCCGGGGATGTCGCTATTGACTCGTAAGTAACAAGACGTAGTCAGGCTGGCCTCCAAATGCTGGAAAAAAGCCCACAAGCTTACTAAAAGTATCGATATTAATTATAAACTAAGGAGTTTCGTGTTTAATCACGCGAAAACAGCATTTAGACTACACAATACTTAACAACAGCAGGTTAATTACTGCTTGCTGCTAAATGTTACTTGAAGAGTGTCTTCGTTCTTGATTTCCTTCGAACACGATGGAAGACTCGAAACACCGAAATCTGCTCGTGTGATACGCGTGTTTGTGTTTGGCGATGGGTAAACATCGTGAACTTGGTTAAAAAATTCGATAGTGTGGACAGGCCTTAATAATCACCATGCAAATAAAGATGAGTAGAACCTGTATGAAACAGAACATTTAGTTCAAATATTCTTATAGTCTGTACATGGAAGAATGCACCATGGGAAAATGTTAGCAATTCACTGGCGAAATATATTTTTTAGTAATATTGAACGATTTCTCTGACTATAAACAATATTTCCAATTTTCACGTTAGTTTCATCAGTAACTTACATTTATATTTACATAAAGAACTTTCTCTCAATGAACAAAGGGCACATTGGTTAATTTAGTAGTAAAGTAAAAAAAAATCATCTCGGAAATTTACTAACACTAGCTCTTGCTATCATAAATGGAGCTTCACCTTGGACTAGGGTTATTTATTTTATTAACATTCTCCTCCAGAAATAAAAATAGCCTATCTTAGAGCGACTAACAACAGCTTCCAACTTAGCGATACTGTTTAGAAGAAACTAAGGATTTTTAATTAAAAGTTCGAAGAGTTGAGCAGCGTGCCGTTAATATAGACTTATGCCAAAATAGTGGGAGCTCATTTTTAGATTTTAGAGGAAAGCAACTCGCACTCCGATGCAGCCGCGCCTTTGATGTTCACTGAAGCCACTGCAGACCTAATTAGTAATTTAAATAAATAAAGTGTAGTGTCTTTTTTTCGTCCACGAAATAGAGCTGCAGTGCGAGAATATTAGAATTTTCAGTGAATGCTTCTGCCCTGTACTCCATCAATGTTCTTGACTTCACCTTCTTTGGATGGCATCTTATTCAGGAGGAGCAAAAATGGTAATTGCATTAGTACGTAACGAGGTACAGAAGAGTTTTTTCGACTCGAGCAACATGTGAATTCACAGAAGGGACGGTACGGAAAAGGACATCAAATAGAGAAAAAAAAAATGAGTTTACTGAGAATTTGCCCAACCTGAAAATTCGAATATAAAATAGCAGCCAGTCAATTTATAGCTTCGCCGTCATGCCACACGTACAGTTCGAAAAGAAGAGGATGAACAACACGAACAGCATCACTAGGAACAAAAAATGTTGAAGTAAATTGATTATCGCAGAGAAGGTATCAATAAGACCGAAAAAAAGATGAATGGCAAGCTATGGAAGACCGGCGAAGAGTCACTCCCTAACGAACTGACTAGAAATATCTCGTAGCTTATTTGCATTATACCCTCCGCCAAGAAGGTTATATTTTTTTGGTGTTTGTCTGTTATTTCTGTTTGTTTGTCACCAAGATAATTGAAAATGTTAGGGACGGATCTTTAAGAAATTGACAGGGATTAATAGGCATGTTGTCAGTAACTTTTGGTGAAAATCCGTTCAACCGTTTGTTTGTCTTCCTATTTTTTCTTAGTAACATATCTCAAAAAGTTATGAACGGATTTTAATTAAATTTATATGAGTTGTTAGGTATATCACGAAGAGTAAATGACCAAATTTTTGTGATCTGTTTTTTCGTTCGTTGGTTTGTCTCTGTGTTTAATTTTATGCTTGTTAACAAAATAACTCAAAAAGTTCTCAACGAAGATTTATGACGTTTACAGGGATTGTTTGTAATGTTGAAAGACATAAATGATTCTGTTTTGGTGATGATCGGTTGGTCTGTCTGTATGTCAGACTAATGTTTGTCAGAATGTTTGTTAGCAGCATAACTCGAAAAGTTAAGACCGGATCTTCAAGAAAATTACAGAAGCTATTATTACTGTCAAAAAGTACAAATGATTTGATTTTTGTGATGATAAAAAAGAAATCATAGTTTCAGAACCAACTTGAATTTTCGTTACCGCTGCCTTGCTTGGCGGAGGTATGCACTCTCAGAGTACTCGTTTTTTTACATTTGTCTTCCGATGAAGTATCTCGGGATCTACTTTTCATTTAACTAAAATATGACTTTCGATAGTACGAATCGTCGTCACTTTATATAATATTTTACTTCCGATGAGATATCTCTTGGTGTAGTTTTGTTCATTTCTATCTTTCAACGATAAATTTCATTTTATCCTTTCATTTTATTTTAGACTTGCCTAGAAATATTTGACCTTAACGTACGGCTGGCATCAGAGCCCACAGTCATTTTCAATAGGTTAAGCTGTGCGGTGGTTAAACCTGTTACATTTTCAAGTAACTATGGAAAAGAAGCACTCCCTTCACCATGCAAAGTTAAGAAATAAAATCCCGTTACTGCAATAATCTCACAACACATCGCGTTGTTTTTCCAGCATATATTGCTCCCGAGCTCAGTGTTGACTGGCCGATCAGGCGGAGTATTGATGCGCACTTTCGCCTTGCTTTTGCCTTGCATTTTGTAGTTCATTTTTCTTGATCTTACGTTACCATAAAATCTACAGAGCCATCAAGTCATCCATCGCGTAGGATGGCTCCGATCGTCCATCATTTAACGCTGATCACCAATTCTCGAGGCCCAGGCCCCCGTAGCTTCCCGAGAATTATGGCGCTCTACATCCTACAAAGGAAAAATTTTTCGCCAGAAAGGCCCAAATTCTGTTCGAATAATAACGTCCTGGAGTTTTCATTGGTAGATCTTAATTAAGAAGCATGGGAATCGAAAGAATTCTCGGCGCTTTTAGGTGCCGGATGATTGGAAAAAAAGGGAAAATCCGTCATTAAGAGTCTGACTCCTAGCTCCCTTATCACAGACTGAGAACAAAACAAGGCCGCTATTAGTACTTTGGGCCGTTCTAATATTTCTTCATTATATGAATAAAATTGAAGATACGTTTCACGCTCTCATTTAGTTCAATATGTTTGGGGCAGAAAACATACATACCTACATCCTATTTCACAAAGAGAAATTAAGTTATGTCACGGGACAACGAATGCTTGTAAAATAATTACCCCTGTAATGAATTTAGTCGATCAAATACAATATGAAATCCACTGTTTTAGAAAGATAGATCTTGCGAGTATATAATACCTAATCCGCAGCAAAGTATAATTCGTGCAGATGAAGTCAGCTGCCGATTTTACTCAGACTGGATGTGAGTAAATCAGGTAAACCTCATGAGCAAGCATCAAAAATGAATATATAAGCTGCAAAAAAATCAGTATTCAGTGCCTATAAATAAGAAATTATGAGTAAATTGAGTAAAATGAGATAAATCTACAAGTACAAGAAACTAAAGAATAAATGAGTATATACATCAAAGTAAATATGACAAAAATTTGCAAAAAGAAGTACATAATTATTAAAAAGAATATAAATTGTAATATAAAATTATAAATAACTAAAATTTATTCTCAGCTGTCACATTATCTGGAAATGTGAATGTGACATTACAAATTTTGAGAGTTTAGTTCTTACTGCTAGTTAATAAACACAACTTTTATAGTCACGGACAATCGCTGAGATGGAGATAAAGTAATGCAAGTCTCTTCAAAACTGATTCGGAGTTAGATAGTTACACGTAACTATACTGCAAATGTAAATATAGTTGGGCCATTTAATCGAAGAAATTGTGGTGCAACGAAACATATTTTGTGCAAAATAACTGAAATATTGCGAGTTATGTCCCAAGGGATTCAGTCGTGCTAGGCACTCCTATTTAAATTTAAGCCAACACATTCGACTCCAGTAACTGGACAAACGCTATATATATATAGTCTAGGAATGTATATATATATATATATTCTTATAATTGCGCTGCAACGACATGATGCAAAAGGGAAGTATTAACGCGACATTTTCAAAAATCCACGAGAATTGCTCCCAGTATTTAACTATCTCACAAAATTCTACGGATCAGTTCCTCCGTGTTCTCGATAGTAAACCGCGCTTAGATGCTGCTACCCACCACTCTAGTACAGAAGCCCTTCCCAATGAGCTCTTACCCCGAGAACCTTGTGGTTAGTTAGGCAAGGACTAATTCGTCTAGTGTACTGTATTTTAGGGGCTTCTAAGCGCTTGAAACGTATTTCAGGACATTAGAAGAACCAGACCTGCCCCCCCC
>LQNS02278081.1:1122030-1140674 GCA_001587735.2 Parhyale hawaiensis
TAAGTAAGGCCAATCAAAGATTGACGATAAGTAACGAATAGTTAACCACCAACAATGAGCTTTTACAACGCCAACCTTGCAGGTTACGTGGGCAGGTCTGGTTTTTCTAATGTCCTGAAATTAAAACACTTAGAAACCCCTGAAATACAGCACACTAGACAAACCAGTCATTACCTACCTTACCACAAGGTTCTCGGGGTAAGAGCTCATTGGGAAGGGCTTTTGTACTAGGATGGTGGGTGGCAGCCTATCGAGAAAACGGAGGAACTAATCTGTAGAATTTCTTGGATAGTTAAATACTGGGAGCAGTTCCCGTGGGTTTTTGAAAATGTCGCGTTAATACTTCCCTTTTGAATAATTTAATTTCATCGCATTTATATGAATATATATATATATACTGCATAACGACGCAACTACTGTTTGAGAAACAAGTTCACGAGTATTGTGGGGGTGGGCACGATATCTTTCCATAATTGTATAAAAACATTATGGATCTTAATTAAAATTTTGTTTGTCTTTGTTAACATTTATATATTTGAAGCTTATAGGATGCTAGATATATACTATATAGTAGCATGCCAAGACCTGTTAGTTTATCTTATCCACGTTAAGAGAAACAAATGTATATATTCAAGGAAATAATTTGTATTCACACTGTTTATGTAAAAGAATGCATTTTTAATGTGCTTGCAGCCACACGGGGATACATGAGAAAAATTGCCACCACTCAGGCAATGTCGACGATAATAATATTGGGGAAGATCCTTTGGGGAAATAATGTATTAACGCTACATTTACCTTGAAAAGAATAGTCCTGAATTAAATTCGGGAAACAGGCGTAAAGTTTTTACATCGTACTGTTAGTAGGGAGCATTTTAGACTCAGTTAAAGGTAATCAACTCTTAATTTTAAAACACGCATTGATCTAATCTCCAGATACCAATTATACATTTTTTTGCCGAACAATAATAGTTATTATTTTGGCTACAGAACATAACTTTGAAAGATCGCATGTCAAAAGATACCCATTTTATAAATAATTGAAGGTCCAACATGTATCGAGCATGTTATTGAATATTACCAGTGAATTTGGGCAATAATGCGCTACATAAAAAGTTAATAATTAATTTGTGGTAGCAAGTTTAACTTATCACGGTATCACTTAACAATATGATGCATCCTATTATAATAAAACGCTTTGTGTATTTATTTCGTGTCCGCTCTTTAGGAAATGGGCGAAAAATAGGCCAGGTTGCAGATTTTGTAGTGAAGTTACGTTTTCATACAGATCGTTATCATGTTGCAGAAGATGGCGAAAGTGGGATCCTTATCCCTTTAACTGAATGCACTTATTGCTTGAAACGCTTCTTGCAATCGAAGCGATATAATGCAGCTTCTGGAATATGACTATACAACTTTCTTTCTTTCAGGTCCCGACATATAAATTCGGCGGATGGTCAACGATGCGCTTTGAATGTGATGATGTTTACAGCCAGTATACAATTATTTCTTCTAGTTTACAGTCTTTCTTTTATGACGAAGCAGTTTTCTCTTCATAGGGCACAATTTCAGCTTTCCAAATGAAGTAGATATTTGAATTGCAAAGACGGTATCACACCCACGGTGCGCTCACATTTTATTAGATAAACGTGACTCGAATTACGTTCAAATTTATTGCAGTGATTTACTCAAGATTTTACTTCTGCCTGTTAATAAAAAAAAGACCTAGGGATGAGAGCACGACAAAGGATCAATGAAAAAAATGAAGAAGCAAGTCAGAGAAGAGAAGATTCCGCGCCGGCCTATAGGTACTGTCAAACATATCGATCATTGCGTGAATTTTTTCACGCACAGGTCTACTAGTACCTATATAATGATACTCCTACACTAGACAAAAGAGTAAGTTCCTTAAGTTTGGTTTTCCCATAGGAATAGTACTATGTATATATGATATAGGTACGCATCATATACGATGAATTAGGCAGTGAATGGCAAACCCAGTAGGAGACTGGGTCATTTTGCTACAATGTCAGTTTGACCTTTTGTATTCTTACGGGAAAGAAAGCCTTGCCAGCCAGGCGGCACAACCGAGTACAAATAGGTTAAGACTCTTAGATAGTAGGTGCGGCAATACCTCAGCTTCGACCCTTAAGGCGTTTAGCGCTGACCATGGTAGAGTTAAATAGAGCCCACCGAGAGCGCGCATACCTCCACCAAGCAAGCCCGATGTTAACGAAAAACTCAAATCGGTCCTGAAACCAGGAATTCTTTTTTATCATCACTAAAATTTGGTCATTTGTATCTACGCACAGTAATAACAGTTGCCGCAATTTTCTTGAAGATCCGTCCGTAACTGTTTCAGTTATGTTCTAACGAATACTAAGACAAACATTAGTCTTACAAACAAACGGACGAACCCATCACCAAAATTTTGTTGTATGTGCCTTTTAACATTTGTAACAATTCCTACAAATTTCATAAAGATGCATTCATAGCTATTTGAGCTATGTTACTAACAAACATAAAATCAATGCTAGAGACAAACAAACGGACCAACAGCTCAACACACAAATTTGGTGATTTGTTGCTCGTAACATATCCAGGAATTCTTGTAAATTTTATCAGGATCCGTCCATAACTATTTGAGTCATACTACTGAGAAAAAAAGGCAGACAAAACTGATGAACGAATCTTCACCAAAAGTTAATCATCCGTTAATCTTAACATGCCCAGCAATCCCTGTAAACTTCGTAAAACTCCGCCCATAACTTTTTGAGTTATCTTGGAGACAGACAAGCTCGACAAAACATAACCTCATTGGCGGAGATAATAAAAATAGAAACCCATCAATAGGTTTTTTTTTTTTTCTCTAGACTCTGGGTCACAACTGTGAGGTCAGTAGCAGTAAGGCATCAAGCACCAATAGCAGCGCTTGCATTGCTCACGTGATCGAAGAGCACGGAGTGGGGCTTCAGTCATGTCATGTATTAACGTCAGGTCAAGAGCGCAGCTATCTTAGCAGGTACTGTTCTTTGAATAAAATAATCTCCTTGGACTCGACCATGGCGCGTACTTCTGACTGTGTACGCATACTACCTGCGGCGAATGTAACTATTATTGAAGGCCTAACTATTGTACAAGAACGGCTACCCTAGTAAGAAACATGTCAATTTCTTTGGTGAAAATTTGAGAAGTTACCGCAATAGCCAAATTATCCTTCTAACTATTTTCCTACCGCATAAAGGCCACAGAGAAGTGGGACATGCTTCGCTTTTGACCTGGCCGGCTTGCTCCACCATCATGCGGGTATATCGCTTCGAAAGCAACCAGTGTTTTTTAGCGCTGCGAATGGCAGCAATTACTGCAGAGCTCCAGGGATTTTACTAAATGCTCTAGCGAAAGACTCAACACAGTTGACCTTAATCCAAGCACAATACGAAACCTTTTTGCCATCTCGTTCATTTTTAGACCCGTTATTCAGAGTTAATCGCACAGTGCAAGATGAAAAGAAATTGCTTTTAATTGTGACTCTCTTTAGAGTAATTTCAGCCATTCAGAGCTGCAAAAGTTGTAAAATATTGAGTTGTTGAAATGGATTTAAAAATTACTTAATGATTGAGGGTAATTAATTCCGGGGAATTTATCTCTTAGACAGAGCTAGCACGGCTCTGCACAGTTATGTACAGTCCAACGAAGGCATAGTACGGTGCAGAGTACGCACGGAGCAGTGCAGGGTCGGCACGGCACAAATACCGTGCGATGGCTTTACTCTATGCACAGCGCAATGATGAGTAAAGGTAAAGGCAATGTCAACTTCAACGCACCCTTTACTGAGAAACCCAAACGCACGGTTCGCGCTGCAGATATAGGCCTACTGGCCCCAAAGAAATATACGGTTGCAGTCAAAAACCGATCGTCAAAAGTCACCGCGCCATCAACGGAAGGTTCTAGTGAAACGACATGTGACTCTCCTACCTTCTCCACGTCTGGGAATACTAATTTCCATTGAAAACCGTTCACTGTTATTGCTTAAGGTTGCGACGTCACTAAAAATGCTTTGAAGCCTCCGGCTGGATCTTCAACTTCGAATATTAGAAAAAACGAGCGCCCGGCACAGCGGCAAAGCATCGCCGTGTTTTTTCTCGCGCTGCGAAAACCTACCGCAAAATAAATATCAAATTTGTGAGCGCCTCAAACACTACGATCAATATATACGGCGTGTATCTGCCGTATACAGAACGGAGATATTAGTTACACGTCTCGTTTTCGCAAATACAGCACTTTAAGTGTGACAGAAAACTGGTAGAGGACGACTACCTAGGAACAATTAAAAAAAAACAGTCTTTATTAGAGTGCACGAGGCTACCTACCACATGCGCATTAATACGATACACTGGAGGTAATAAATAACAGACAAATGGAGAGTTTCTGCAGTCACAGCGGAGTCAAACTAGCGATGGGAAATTGTTTCATAAACTTACTTAAAGATACAATTTTCATAGAAATTTTTTGCGACTGTTATATGACTGGATCTCAATCTGGTATCACTGCACCACCGAAAAACAATTTTAGCCTACTATCTTTAGTTCATTCCATCCTCTACACTACACTTCAGTCTTGCCCTGAAGTCTTGCAGTACAAAGTCGACCAGAATCGGGAAGTAATTAAAAATACCACTACTCTTTACTTTCCAGTAACAGAAATATAACTGATATAAAAATTAGTCCAAAACAAATTTCAAAATAATGAATAAAATATGGACTAATGAAATCTAACGTTTCGGGAATATCTCCCATCACCTGAGAATTATATTGAAATTCTATCATCTACGAATAAAAATTTTCTTAATTTCGAATACAGTTAGAGGGGAGCATACACGTTGTCAGGGCCCGGGGGGGGAGTCTAAAACGCGAATGAACAAAATTACTTGGAGGGACCGGATATCAGCGCCTGTACAGTCGGAGGATGTGGTACGTTAGATTTTATTAGTCGACATTATATTTATTAACTGATAGAAAAGTTATTCTTGTCCCGCGCAGTCTTTCGCTACTTACAGTGCACAGTGAGCGCTGTGGTAGCCGTGAGGGGCTTCTGCAGCAAAGGCGACTCTGCTCGACACGTTAGCACTGCCTTGTGCAGCCTGGGCAGCAACATGACGTGTACGGATGCCTCCTCAGGGACAGATGCGGTGAGCTGTTCGTCCCCCAGGTACCACGATACATCAGCCTTTGGGTTCCCTCCACCTGATCGGCACCCCAGGATCAGAGTTTGGCCAGAGACACCGGACCGGGGGCCGCGAATTACTGGGGCATTGGGAGGATCTGGAACGCATAATAACCTCGGATTAGTATTGCAATTGCGTTCCAATCATGAACATGATCGGCACCTCGTGCCGCTACGCCAACAATATCTGCAACTAAGAGATAATTAAACTATTAGCTGAGAGTGTGGGTCTCGACGCTTCATAATAAGGGATTCATTTTAGAGCCTCTAAATATTCTACAGCGGTATAGATGTGAGACCCTTGAATGTCCCGAGTTAAAAAATCAGGAGAAATATGAATGGAGGTAGAACGCAGAAAAAAGTCAGCCAGGCGAAGAAATTCGAACAAATGCACATGTCAACTGACAGAAAATAAACTTATGATTATCACTTTATTACAGTTTAATGTTTTGACAGATACTGACACTAGACAATACTTCACAAAGTGTGCTAAATTGCCCAATGTACCCAATTATCCAAATTACCATAAAATTCATATTTGCCAAATTGACTACTAAAGTATCAAAAGTGGCAAAACTTTCAGTACTTCACGGCAAATTCTGACAGTGGGCTATAGTACGTAGACTGTAATAATAACCATGAATGTTTGCTCTGCCTCTGATGTAGGTGTTTGTTTGTATTTCTTTGCGCATCAGATCTTTCTTTTTTCTGCCTATATCCACCATATTCCTTATTATTTGTTCCTTTTTGCCATATTTTTCAATACAAAACAATTCAAGGTTCCAAACTCAAGCCTGTAAAAGCTCAAGTTTCAAGTGCGCAGACTGAAGACCTTGAGCCATCGTGCGACGAATTCACCACAATGAAATTTCCCTCGTGTACGCTCGTCTTGTGTTGCCAGGAGCACAAAACAACGACGGTAATGCCGATTATAATACAGCAATACAGTGCCCAGGACTCGGCGTTTTGACTTCGACAGAGATTTGCTCGATATGCCGCTTTTTTTAAGCGAATTTTAAAAAAGTAGACTGGGCCAAAACTTACAAAGAAACAAAAATTTAGGGCGCAACGTATGTAATGAATCCAGTAAGGGATATTAGACCAGCAGTAGCACAAGCTGGCAGACACTTCAGTGTTGACGATAAACGTTAGGCAAAGCTTACGAGAAAATTTTTCAACGAGAAGAAAGCCGAAGCAAGTGAACAGATTTTTCATTGCTAAATAATTCGATCAAACATAATAGCAGACAAAACAAGTACAGTTAAACTTTGTAGTGCACATTAACTTGATTTCATTCAGAACAGACCGTTTCATAGTGACTTGATTTCATTCAGAACAGACCGTTTTATAGTGGAAATTATTGCTATAACGGAAGATCTGATAATTTCTATTACGTAATGCCTCTTTTTCTGAATGCATTCAATTACCATCGTAGGTATTCACTTTGCGATGAATACAAGAGATTACTAAACGCAAATTAATTAAAGAGCTCGGAGTCAATGGCTTGAATCCTAGAGCTCCGTAATCTCTTATCAACCCTTATTATGTCAGTCACTCAATCCCTCATCATGTCTCAGAGACAGCTTAAAGAAGTTCGCTGTAATGGTGGAATATTTTTGCCATTATTAACCATCTCTGTAATTCGTGAGACGGTTCTCTGACTGTTCTTGTGCAATATAGGTGGCTTTACCCAACGATGCTGTGCTACCTTTGAAAGCTAGCCTATGCCACTGTCAAGCACTTTAAGAACTCTCGACAAATTCCGACCAGTCTCGGTAAATCCTTTGGGCACCGGCGGGGTCATGCGCGCCCCAACGAAGTTTGGGCGCAAAAGAGCGGTCGTAAATTGCGTGTAATACAGCAGGCAGTTAGCAAGCAAAGCCACACTTCTCAATACGGAGGACGTGATGTTATTTCAGGGCCGCTGGTCTCGCCAACTTTGCACCTCGATCAACTAGGATCAAAAACTTAGCTGGTTTCAAGAGTTGCAAATCGACAGGACTTTCAAAATGGCCAATCTTCTTTGAATATTCTCTGCCAACAAAAACATTTTGACTCACTCGCAATCTCTAGAGAGAAAAAAGTTCATGAGATGAATTGCAAAAGCGCACAGTGGCCACGAGCGCTTACCGCTGCTTTTATGTGAGAAAATATATGCTGGAAGCGACGTAAAAATAGTGAACAGATTTTTCTTTATATCCAACTTGAAGTCTTGATGGAAATGGTAAATATTCGACACACTTTTAGGTAAAAAAAAACGGTGACTTATAAAATGCAACGCTGATAAAATCAATACAACGATTCGTGATGCATATGTATTTATAAATATAATTATGTACTTATAATTATGCATAGATTTATGAATAAATTGTTTTACCGGTCACGCTCTGATAAAAATAAATTAAGGGAAAATTAGACAACGTTGCAAATCGAGGCAAAATTAAGCAAGGTTCTGAGTCTGGTGCACTTCATGCTGTACCAATATGAAATCAATGCAATGGAGTTTTTCTTAGCACTTTCATGGATTACTATTTTTATTTTTTTCTCAAATCAATTTTTAATTGGTCTATATTCACGATACTTGAATTGGGTACATCATCAAAGAAACAAAGGATACGAAGTTCTTTGGCAAACAGTACGCAGAACCACGAAGTGTTGCGAGGGAACAAGGAGTGATTATTTTCTCCAGCTGCATGACTTCCTTTGATGATGGACATTTTCGTTGCAAGTTAAAAGTATGCTTGAAGTAATAACGTGGCATATCAATGATACACGGACACTTCCTATTTTGAGTGATGCTTGACCGCCTGTTGAAAAGGGATTATTTAACTGCATGTCACCTAACAAAAAAAAGAGAACATATAGAGCAAATGAGCAAAAGTGCAACCGAACTCGCTCTTTATATATATATATATATATATATATAAAGCGGGAAGCTGCACTGCATCCTCTATAGCCAAGTCAGTAAATCAAAAAATAATCAGCGAATCAGTTATATCGAAAATTTTTCAGCGGCATTATTAACGGCAGGATACGTTATTCTTTGGATAAAAATGACTGTTTTAATAAATCGTTTTCAATATTTTACTCCATGCTGATGGAAGTGCACGCATTTCGAATTTGTGAGGTACCTCTACTCTCGACTGTTAATTCCTTATTGCATGAAACCATTGACTTTTCTGAAACACCGCCATTACATCAAAGGATATAAAAACAACAGCAACACAATGCAATCTATATAAAGCAATGCTGAATATGATATCGCTGTTTTTAAGTCTTCTATTAAATATTCATAAAAGGTCGAGAACTTACTTTTTGACAGGCTCTGATTCTTGGCAACTGCAATCCTCAAAAATAGAATTTATTTGCAAGGGGCATTGGACAGACGAATAGCAATATGATCGGATATTGGTGTGTTTGCACGCAATATTTGCTCTGACCGAACCGATATAAGAGGCAAACAAGACTATCCGCCCATTGCTCAATGGAGTAGTTGATAGACCTGAAACATCTGTCAATAGAGTGCCAAACAAAAGTTCGTGGTGAGCTGATACTGGTGACATGTCAGGACGATACTTAAATGGTGCCGCTGCGAAATAGAAAGTGATGAAAAATCGGCTTTCATGGTGGCCTTAGCTCACAGTGCTCAGCTAGTGACTGCAACGAGTTTCGAACGTATTTATTTAAAAAGCAGTCGATGCTTTAGCTCTTTTGAGTATAAAAAAGCTGCATTCGCTTAATATTGGCGAGAAGTTGGGAGGTACCTAAGAGAAAATTTTTTATTCCTTGCAAACTGGACTGGCATCTTTACTGTAAAAACTGGAATGTTGCGTAAGCTATTGATCATAAAAAGTACTTATCCAGACATAACATTCGAGGTATAAAATATGGATCCGGTGTAGCAAGTGAACTAGAGTCTTTGTCCATGCAGAGCGCAACCCAAGTGAAACATCTAAAATGTATTCTCTATTGAAAACGTGTTTTTGTAATGGTTTCTCAGAGTTTACTATGTATTTTATAATGCTAATGACAACAATAGTCTATATTTCACATTCAAATCATTAGAGATACTGTATTTCGTTTTTGTTATATCTTATCGTTTATTTTGTGTCGCAAGTGAAGCAAAGTATTCGTTTAGCGAGGTTAGAGTTAAACCAGATAGTGCTGTAAGTCTTAAAGATGCAAAGAAAGCTATTGTCTTCACGGAAACGAGCAAAGAAACTTTCACAAGTGTTATGGCAAGGCCCTAGACCGACAGATGAGAGTGTCTCGAAAACTATGTTTTTATAGTCATAGTTTTACCACCGTATCCACTCGATGAGTGATCCGTACAGTGCAGACTCGGTCTTTCTACATAGCTCAGTAGGAATATTTTATCTCGGCATTCCTGCCGGAAACTCTCGCAACTACCGGCAGGAAAAAGGTGCAAAGAAATAGAGAAAGACCGTCCCGCAGGTGGACGGCCCCATTCGAGGCCTTCCACCCGAGAGAGAGTACAGAAGTCCCACGAACTAGGTCGGCTGTCTCGATCGACAGTCCACCTCGAGGAACAGAACAGGAAAAATAGAGAAGGTACCTAACTTTACAAAATAAGCTCGTCAGCAGGAACTGCGGCCAGATGCAGCATCCCCTGCGGAGAAGGCACTCGGGACCCATGGGTGCGTGGTGCCCAAACATATTCTGACAGGGTAAAGGCTCGAAAACTACAAGCCACCGTGTTCTCAACTCAATAGCAATGGTCAACACGCCTCAAAAAAAGCTCTAGTGATAAAAATATATGTCGAATTGAAGCTTGACTGGGCAAAGACGTGGATGAAACTAGACATGAAGTAGGTTCTATCAACGGATGAGACACGCGCTACCTTTGATGGGCCTAATGCCCCGTACGCACGAGCAACTTTTGGCCCGCAACAATGTTGCAGGCGCTGGTGAGTAGCTCACCATCACCTGATATCACCACCATGGCGCTGCTCCAGGCTCACGCTCGCACTGTTGCGGAAGTGTTTGAAGAAGGGCATTTGGGGCTCCCGTGCCGCGCGCGTCACAGAAACTTCAGTGCTGCCAGCGTTAGGTTTTTAAACCAAGATCTTGGTTTATTACTCCTAGTTATAGTTTCTAGTTTTTTCTGTTCAAAACATGCTAAATCCTGATTATTGGAAGGTGACTATCGTGTATGTATGCACATGTCACGAAATAACAAGTTGTTGAAGACGAAACAAATAAGTTTTCACCATTCATATTGATTTTTTCCTTTTAATAAAAATTACCGTATAGTTACAGTAGATTATTTCGTCTTCATCTTGACGAGTATTGTATACGCATAACACTGATCAAACGGGTTTGACCTTGCCTGGAAGTATGTTATTAGTAGGAAGCAAAGAGCGTAACAAGAGGACTTGTGAGAAATTACTGTAGCATCAAAAAGTGACATCATCGACGAATCTATCTATGGCTGAGCAGCTTAGGAGTATTTTAACTAATTTAACCAGAAAAATCGTCTTAAATTGTGAAGTTCATCTCTAACGTACAAATAAATTAAGAGAATACATACTAATTTAGCAATAATTGCAGTGCATGCTGGTGGAAACTTTCACAGCACTATAGCGCAGAATTTGATCCCTTTTGGCAACCTGATGTAACTTCTTTTTTCCTGATTGAAGCCTTATTTACACTTCATATTTAGTTCACAGTGCTGTTCACAGAACATGTATATTCCTTACCAACAAACATAAGCACCATTATAGCCAATTCTGTATATACGCGAGAGAAACCACAGTAACAGTTAGCCTATTGCTCGAACTTGTTGTACTTGGCGACAACATTTTTCGATATTTTGCAGCTCAAGTAGCTGGCCAGTCATGAGCGGGAGATTGAATGAAATAAATAAAAAAAAAACACGGTGATATCTTTCAGAAATATTTCGACTCGTCGATGCGATGTAAATTTGCTTCGTGCGGTCACGACGAAGGTTTATTCTAGTCCTATTGAGTCCTCCAGCTGTATTTTTTACTTCCTGCTTATTAGATATTCTTGACGACGAATACAGGAGTTGTAGAATGGAGAAAGACCCGTTCTGGTACAATTTATTTCACACGACATAAAAGACGGTTTGAATGAAGCATAGAATCTGGTTATATCAGATATAATCTGTGAGACCGAGCTTATGAGAACATTGGCACTTTGGCTGTTCTCCCGCTGTGTTAAGCCTGCTTTGAGATAATCTTTTCCCGAGCCAATACAGTAAAAACGACAAGAACTGGCACTTGTTAAAAATGTCTACGTTTCTACGAACGACAGAGTTCTCGCAAAACAGCACATTACAAAATTGGCGTGACGTACATGCCAGGGCAACCTTAGGCAGAACAATAGAAGATATACGCGATGTTGGCGTTTAAAAAGGTTCTCGGCAAGACTGAAATGCGCCTGGGATGCCAATAAGGTTGCTATTTATGAAGCAAGGAGATGATCAAGAAATGTACTGGTGAGTCCTTGTCAAGTATACTTTTTCAGATTTTTCATAATTGTTTCATCTGTACCGCAATCTTGAATAAAATAGACAGTTTATTTACTATACATTTAGTTATTTGTTGTCTGTTAAGGCATATCTTGGTGTTTTCCTGACCTGCTCGCTAGGTTTTCTAAAGTGACGCGGGCAGCACTGCTCAGTTCGTCCATGAGCGACTGGAGCGACTTCAGACATCCTCATTGACGCCCCGCTGGCAACCGTCACGTGACCTTGGTATATGCGAATTGCGGAGGTCGTGTGTACGAAACGCGCGCAACAGCTGGGCGCACGTCAGCCCCGCAACAATGTTGCGGGCTCAAATGCTGCTCGTCCGCACCGGGCCTTATGGACTGTTCAATGACTGGGTGGGCAAGGACACTGAGTTCCATAACCATTTTCGTCGTCAGCAACGTGGAGAGGCCGCCATGTTGCTCACCGGAATCATCGGTAACTAGTGAAGCACTCGGACACCACGAACTCTAGCCAAACTACGCATTGTTTAAAAAATAATAATCCTGAAATCAGGATGTCTATTTCATCATAAAAAAGTTGGTCATTTACGCTTCTTAACATTCCTAACAGCTGCTGTAATGTTCCTGAAAATCAGTCCATAACTTTTACAGTTTTGTTCTGAGAAACAATATGACAAAAATTTAGTCAAACACACAAACGAACTGATCATCTCTAAAGTTTGGTCATTTTGGCTTGATAATATTTTTTACAATTCATGAACATTTTGAGTTATGCTACAGTACCTAGGAAAACAAAGAAACGTGTTTGGACGGATCTTCACCAAAAGTTGATCGTCTGTTACTCCCAACATACGTAACCATCCTTGTAAATTTCGCAAAGATCCGTCCAAGGACTTCTTGAGTAATCTTGTGACAGACAAAGAGCAAACAGGCAGACAAAAATATAACCTCCTTACGTAGGTAACAATTTTATCGGACCAGTGACGGTTTGCGACGGGGTTAAAATCAATACAGAGTGTTGGAAATTATTGTTCGAAGACTAGGTAATACTGTCCTGCCTTCTGGCGGCAGCGAGAGGACATCTGACGATAAAACGCGTTACTTATGCTTAATTACAGAAGTAAAATGCATTATCATTCCTAATTACTACCTGAAAGCTTCACTAAACTATTTTAGGCAGAAAAGAAAATAAAGGCATTGTAAAGTTGGTTCTGTTCTAATAAACTGTTCACTACAGAAAAGCTTTTGCAACCTGTAGTCATTTACGACCGAGTCTCAATACAGATTCTGATTGTAAATTTTGGAGGCCACACTCTGCCCTTGGTTTGAAGATCAAGTGTTAACATCATGGAAGCACTTCGTATTCAAGGAGAACATTGCCCGGCCTCAGCAACTGCGCAAAATTTTGCCTGCATGGGGTTCATCGACTACAATTTGATGATGTGACTGCCTAATTCTCCATATCTGAACCCGATTGAGCATTAGTTGGCTACTGCCAATCCACTTTATTATCCGCTTTACACATTACAGCCATGTCGAGTTGTACCTTTGTTCATCAACAGAGCGCGATGCTCGTAGTCGTTGTTGGACCACACCCTATCGAGTCTTTAAAATTATTGTGCAATTGCGAATAATTATGCAATGTCCAGCTTATTTTATTGACACATGTGTGTAGAACGTAGGTGATCTAGGACCTTTTTTAGGAAAAACATTTTCGTTGGAAACTTCGTAGTTCTGTGTCTATAAGACTGTTTCGTCGCACAACACTTGTTATTGAAACACTCGCCCCATGCAGACTGCTGTATTATTGGAAAACGCTTCAGTTTTCAACTAATTCAGCAATAGTGCGGTGGGCTTCTTGCGAGATACACTATTTTACCGGTAATGGTAACTTCATACATAATGGTTAGTTTTTTGTCGACATATTTCGGCAAACTAAGGCATTCTAAGACTTTTCAAGAGTTACGTTTTCGTCGGAGGTGATTAGTTCTCGAGATATTTGACTTTAAAGTTCCCATTGTTTTTCTATTGAGATCCGCCATTACGGCCGTGTCCTGCCATCTAGAACAAAGCCTCTTAATAGTTTTTCGACTAGACAAGCAAGGACTGGTTCTGCAAATATCCTACGAGAAATGTATATGTATATAAAAAAACAGCGTACAGCGATATCGCCTTAGCCGTAATGGCGGATCGTATCTTCTCTCATAGAAAAACAATGGGAAGTTTAAATTCAAATATCTCGAAATCTAAGCATTTGCGACGAAAACGTTATGAATGAAAAACGTCATTGAATGCCTCATTTTACCTGAATATGTCAACAAAAACACTCGATGTGATTAATGTGAACTTCGGAAAATTGACGGTGAAAAACTTCTTAGAATGCGTTCTTCTCGGTTCATATTTCATTAAAATAAGCTCGCGATTACGCAATTAGTTAAAGACCTAATAGGACGTGTTCGAACACGCGTACGATCGTCGCGCCTTTGTTGATCTATAAAAGTAGACGCCGGCATGGCTGTAGTGTCGGGCGTGACAAAGAAATAATGGGAACTTTTAAGTCAAATATCTCGCTAGCTAAGTAGTTGCGGGGAAAACTTTATTTATAAAAAACGTCTTAGAATGCCTTATTTTTTTCCCCTAAATATGCCAACAAAAATATTAAATGTCATTACTGACCTCTTCGGAAAATTCACCACTGACCTCTTCGGAAAATTCACCAAATAAACTTTGTAACCCACTCTTTATTTTAAGGTTACTAAGAAAACATAATGTTTCAAAACTCGTAGGGCTTCTTTTTTGTAGTTTTAGCCTTATTTCATTACTTCATCGGCATCGGAAGTACAACCGATGACGATGCCAATTGTATGCCATCACCGATGGGATGTTCAGCCATTTATTTCATCGGACCAGTGCTTCCTCAAAACACCATCGCCAATGGAGAAAATGGCCTACGCCGATTGTTTGATACAAATTCCATCGGACAATCGCTATCGCCGATGGACTTTCGTGATGTTTCATCGTAAAATCGTAGTTCATCCAATGGCGATGGTCTTCACACCATCGCCATCGTATAATCGGCGATGGCTATCGTGCCAGGCTCTACTCCTGACTGGACCTGACTGGTTTTATTTCAAAATAAAGAAGTGCAGGACTATATTTTTTATTCAACTGCACCGGACACGTAATTAGCAGTGCTGTTTGTAAGTAATATGACAAACCTAAGTGCATTCAAATGGCATTGGATTCTTATGTGAGCATTTGAACAGAAGGAATGCAGATATAAAGCTGGATTTAAAGAGAAAGCATTAGCGCACTGTGTGGTGAGGCGTCGCATACGTGCGAACGACTTTAAAACATGTGCTGTGTGGCGTTGCGCGGTGTGGTGTGATATATGTGTGAACGGGGCCTAATAGATGGGCAAGAGGAACTGTAATAAAATTAATTGCGATTAATCAATCAATGTTATTTTTATAATTAAGCTCACAAAACAAATAACAAAACATGTAGATATATTCAACACGAAATACAGCCAATCATACAGTTTATAACATTGGGTTAAAACAACAAATGTACAACATCCAATAGGCATACAATCAGCGTTATAGAACCAGCAACCAATCCGGTTAATGCAATAAAATGAATAAAATGGCTAAGTTAGTTAGATACTCACGCAGTACGGCCAGCGTTATGGAGTCCACAACATCCTGATCTGCGGAGTCCCCCAGCGCGGGATGCCGTGCTCTGCACCAGTACTGCACGCCATCGTCGGTACCCACGGCCGTGACACGGAGCTCCGACCTCACAGACGACAGCAGGCGCTGACTGCCGGCCACTACCGTGTCGTCGTGCAGAGCTGTGAGACAAACGACAACGTAGGTATAAGTTCCCACGGCAGTATGGTTTCTCGTCGGAATAGCATCGCCTGTAGGGTCAGCTACCAATGACATGTTCGACGCTGATTTTTTTTTAACTTTGGACAATATAAAATACAATCAATGCAGGCAGGAGTCAAAAGTACCATTGAAAAGAGATGTGGCGCAGAACTTCGACACAGCTGTGTAAAACTCTTCTTTAATACAATGATTTCAAATATTATTTCACGGAGGAAACACTTTGAAACCACCGTTTTTTCATACTTGTATTTTAAATTATGAAGACAAACATAGCTCGCTGTCCTATTTTTATTTTATGCATTGTGAGCAATAATCTGTAAATAATACAGTCCTTATCTTCCGGCAGATGTATGCTTAACGCAAAGAGCTGGTCTCGTACGGCAGTAACACCGTAAAGGTCAAAGTTCAGCTGTTATTGAGACTTGGTGATGGGGTTCTGTACTCCACTACCATTAGCATCGTTCGGATACATCATCATACACTGCAGCATAGTACACGGTCGTCCACAACACAGAAGTCTCCCAAGTATTGGCGAGCATATATAAAGTGCTACATACTCAAAAATAAATGTATTTTACTTTAAATAACTTTGTAGTTTATTAGGCTGGAGCGACATTGTAACGCAAAGGATCTTCGCTCGGCACAATGAAAACAAAAAAAACACATAACACAGAAATAAAAACCTTTCCACTTTCATTCAGGGTACGGAAACGCGTTGAATTCAGCGGGTACCAGTAGTACAATGTCCCATAGCTTCAGTTACATGCTTGCTGGATAACGGTATGGTGGCTACGATTCCCTTTAGTTCTAATGTAGTAAAACAAGCATTACCAAGGACATCATTATCAACATAGGTATAAAGAGACAAATACAATGTAATAAGGTTGAAGAACTCGAATCGGTTGTATAAGAAAATTTTGAAAAATATCTGTTTCATTTCAGAAGTTTTCAGTGCATGGGCTGTGGGTGAAATTGGCATACACCCAAGTGCATTTTACTGGCTATGCAATGCACTTGGGTGCATAGAACAAATTTTTATTGTCAGTGAAATGATATATTTCGTCGTGTCTGTATATAACAGATACAAGATGGGTCACGTTGTTCACTGTGCCCTAGGTATTTTCTAGCCGCTCGAGATATCCAGGTACTCACAGAGCATACTACAGTATATATGTAGATATCCCCCTTTGCATGTGCATGAAACTTTCACTTTCAGGGAATGCATTTGGAATTTTTAACTGAAATACTAACGGTTTTCACTGATGCGTTGTCACATTCTAGATAAACACTAAGAACAATTGCTACAATGAAAATGAATGTTTATCAACATAACTCATTCTATTACTAAACTTAGTATTATTAAGCAAAGAACACAATACAGCTACTGATTTCATTTCTATCATTTCATCCATTTCCAGGCGGAATTTTGAAAACGCTTAAGATACCGACTGAATTATCTCCTTAACTCAATTTATTGCAAATAAGTCCAGGAAAAACCCAGGAAAGTGAGAAACTGACAAAAGTTAGAGCCACTTCCTGTCATGTTTGGGACCTAATCTAAAGATGAGATAAAACCTGAGAAATTTTTAGCAGTTGTCTGCCAGTGAGCAGCTATGCTGAAATTCTTGAGAGCTCGAATTCCTGGAGCGTTGAGAAGGACGAATAGAAGGATGCGCCGTCCGTTTTTCCCATCTCCTTCTTTTCTCGTAAAAACGGGGCTAAAAATAATGTGACACGGTACATCCTGAGAGTCCAAAATGAAGCAATGCTGGTTATCGATTTCGGCAACGAATGCGACTAACATGCACCCAAAATTGAACAGAAATACTTTCTTCTGTTGTTACATCTCGTGTGAACGATCGTTTTTCGGTCAAACGGCAGCAACCAGAAAGTTGCCCACAAGAACTGCAACATACAGTATGTGCCGAACAAACTTATAATCGTGATGCCATTTAGAAATACTGTTTTTGTGAAAGGCAGAAAAATCTCGTCCGTAAAACGCACTCAAAATTTATTTTTTCACTGCCTGCAGTTGTTGGAAGAAAAGTTAACGTAGTCAAAACACTTACGTCAATTTTGAAAGCGATTTTCTGATGCAGCGATCACTATATGGCAATAATATTTCGTTTCATACGCTAACACTTAATCTAAATTTGTCAGTCCCTTTCACGTTTCACAGGCACGTTGTTATGACTTAACTCTTCACTGCATGCCTTAATTTTGCCCTTTCCATAGGAACAACACTTTTACAATGGTATCATGTGTGGTACTCTCCGCAATGAAGTGCTAATGCCTAGGAACTCCTAAGATAGGATAAGAACCTTCTTGACTGCTACACTTCACCGTACGCAGTAATAAACACTGGGTCGTATTGTATGGTGAACTTCGGTCGGGACAAGCACGCGGACCATAGCTGCACACAATACCAATTCTTATTTTGGATGAGCGACAGCGACTATGACAGTTCAGTGCATGGCCGAAGGTCACAATATGCTGACAGCTTTACTACTTCTGACGCATAAGAGTGTCCCAAAGGTAATATAAGTTTCACACCGGCTCACACTGACACCTGGTTAAGCATAGGGGCATAGGCTATATATGAACTTCTACATATATTAACGAAAAGGTAGCTATCTATACTCTTATATCAGGTCACAATGGCAGCAATCCTGGAATTGGTGATAATCAGTAGTGATTCATATTTTCGCATTGTTTTCGCAATACTGACGTGTATTTATATGTATGCGAGCTACAGGTCTGGATATCTGTATACGCCAACAGTGGCGGCACGTCAAGCATGGGCGATAATCCGTGCTAATTTCAAAACATATTCTTTTTCATATCTAAAACCATATCGACGCGCACTTACATGTATCTAGCAGATCTCCATCTTTGTACCAGCTAACACTGGCAGCAGGTCGAGCATCGGCAACCAAACAATACAAAGTTAAGGGCGACCCCGCGGTGATGTTAACAAGTCTGTGGTCGTAGGAAGTGCCGTGATGTGGCTGGGGCAGCCGAGCTAAGTGCGGCTGGTGGAGGCTATGGACC
>LQNS02278081.1:1185488-1195821 GCA_001587735.2 Parhyale hawaiensis
CTGGCAGCAGGTCGAGCATCGGCAACCAAACAATACAAAGTTAAGGGCGACCCCGCGGTGATGTTAACAAGTCTGTGGTCGTAGGAAGTGCCGTGATGTGGCTGGGGCAGCCGAGCTAAGTGCGGCTGGTGGAGGCTATGGACCATCATCTGGGCTTGCGATGTCGTGATCCGCACAGACGAAGGAGGCACTGCCGGAACAGAAAAACCGAAAGGTTCGTAAAGTTCAGGCTATAAAAATGCCCGACGTAAAGCCTGGGCTTGGATGTGACGGCGTCTGATCACAGAAAAAAGCGAATGAGAGGGTAGGCAAAGGGATGCAAACGAGGGCGTAGAAAGGATGCAACAGTTGTGTAGGGAAAGGAATAATTGGATACAGACGGGCCAGCGGATGAGAACATGTCACAAACCTACACGCAAATGAAACGAAGCTACAATGAGGTTGCTGATAAAAATTAATGGATAATGTTTTCCAGGACACTAAGCTCAGAGAGGTCTGAGAATATCGAAGCCTACATACAGGTATTTCCTGTTAAACGAGAGGTCGCTAGCCTCTTAGATTTTAATTATTTTATTGGATACAAACAGTGGTTATGTGTCTCCGAAGCCAGTATGTGTAATTTATGAGACATGTTCAGCAAACTTCCAACCATAAGAAAAGTTTGTCGTTCTATGCAGCACAAAGGCTGCAGGTTTTAGAGAAGAAACTCGGAAGAAGAGCTTTGAAATGCATTTTAAAGGGAAAACTTGTAAAATAAAGACACATGTAACGTAACCGTACAGGACTCGCGCGGCTCCCTAGGCCTCCAAGACCTGTCATTAGTGCCTGAGGAGCTGCAACAGCACATGTAATTCTTGGCCCAAAAGCACCCAGGCTCGGTTATCAATATAGGTAGAGAATGATGTAAAAGTAAATATATGTATATAAATAAATAAAAGAAATTTAATTTTCCACTTTTTTTATCGATGAAATGAATGAGCAAAGCGGCTTCTCATGTATGGCTGCGTGAGTAATAATGCTCATGCTTATAATCATCTTAGACAGAAAAACGGCATATCATGCTACAGTATTAACGTAAAACTACTAGACATTAAGAGCATAAAATATTTCGCTACCTATTAAGTGAAATTGATATCCCTCACGTGGTAACCTCAACCCATGCAGGATTTCCTCCTTAGTTACGTTAAGGCGACACGTTAAGCTAATAGCAAAAACTCACACTGACAAGGAGTGGTACCTACTTTGCAATCCTGTAGGGACATTCCCTTTCGCTCGATGTTACACCCCAGGCAGAAAAATGAAAGCTACGACTGCTACGGCAACTGCTATGTTGACTTTAATATAACATCTCGTGATATTCGCAGGAGCTTGCATCATTTGGTCACTATGAGCTCTAAATTATTCAAAACACTTCCAAAATTAAGGGGCGTTCACACGACTCTTCCGCCATACGTTCGTACTACTCAATGCTCGAATGTTTTTTGTGCCTGTGTGAGCATAATTCTGTGTCAACTAAAGCGTTCGTTGGAAAGCCAGTCGCCATATCATTTAGCATAGCAACTATCGCCAAAATTTCGGATACTTCTTCAAATTTGCATTGGGGGTATATACCGGAAAGTCTGATCTCGATTTTAATTAGGAATGATAATTAGAAGAAATATTACTGACAAACTTATTGCGCTACAAAATTGTCACCATCATTAGATATAACATTTGTCGATATACCTTTAAACCCCCTTTTTTTAAAAAAATGAACATCTTTGGAAGAAATAAAGGAATTAAACTCCGCTTCAGTTTCGTGAACATCTATTAATTTTTTCCACCGATGATACGCTGTAAAGAATGGAACAAATGAAAATCTGATGGAGTAAGGTCCGGCGAGTATGGATGGCGAGGAGGAACTTCACAACCTTAGGACTTAATTGCTTCCGGAGTTTGTTCGGCAGAATAGGGTCTAGCGTTTCCGTGTTGTGAAATGACTCCTTTTCTGTTCACTAAAGCATTACATTTCCACTCAGCGAAATATTCAGACGATCGAGTTGTGACAGTAAAGGTCTGTAGTCCCAGTTTTTCTTCGCTTCAATAACTCAAAATGAACTTTTGCGGAATTGACAGAACATGCAATGAGGCATATGAAACACTTTGGAACGTTTATTTTCCATGGTTTAAACTATCAAGAGCAGTAGATTGAACTGTGAAGTTTAACGGAGTATCTGGCATCGGAGTTCACCTAGAATACAACTGTCTAGACTTAACCTGATATTTTGGTTTGGTTAATGAAAAGCCGAGACTTCTCCGGTACTACTAATAGTAAATGAGAACGCTGTGTAATTTCCTTTCATGTAAACAGAGGCACCCAAGCAATCAGACGCAGAGAAGTAAAAATGTAGAGGAAAACCGCAGTGAGTGAACCCACTTCTATTGCGCAACAATTTGCTCAATAATTCATGAAAGATGGGATTAAGCTCAAAGCAGTTAATCGGTATTCCTAATTTATACACTTAGCATAAATACAAGGCATCCTTGCGGCCGGGCGGGAAGGAAGGATCTCGGCTATGCCTCAACCATCAAAGTAATTTGCATTAGAGTAAGCAAGGCGGCAGCTGCGGCAGAGACAATTCTGTGTTTGTGTGCTCCCATGCGGTGAATGCGTGATGCCTTAAGCCCTTCAACCATTAGTGTAATAGGATTAGCGAGGCGATGTTCGTTCTGAGCTCTTCGTTGCTCGCCTTATTTCATCGATGATACCGAGACATTAATGGACTTAACAGTCATTTCCACTTAATGAGATCTAATTCAATTACCACCATACGCCGGTAAGACACGAATGCAGGGAAGACTGCAATGAATTTGAGAAGCGACACGTTGGGGAAAGATAAAGCTGCAAATTCACTTCAAGCGCAATGCTGCGAAGTGAGAAATAAAGTGGAGCACATGGTCTAGGCGACAGCTAGCAGAGAACTGGAAATGTAATAATGTTCAACATGGAGTTACTGGACGACAAGAGAACAACCGCAGACAGAACGTAGACAAAGAGGAAACTATACACAATACACCATGGACAATGGACAGAAGATGCGGAAAACATAAAGGAAAATTTATGTCGACTATGCGATACATACGCAAAAGAGGGGGTTAAATGAAGAAAACGTAATTGAAGTGCAATAAACCATGGATAACAAAGAAGGGATACATCAAATCGATGGTGGTAGACCATACTATACACTACGCAGACAAGAAAAGAGAGTTGATGGCATTCATGCCACCAGATATTAGAATGAACCAAAGATAACAAGGAGACGGAATGACCGGCAGTGCAAATTTCACTATCATTATGGAAGCAGCGAAGGATAAAGCGGTGAGATAAGATAAATGCAGTGACAAACTAACAAACAATAGTACGGCCAATAATGACGTTAAAAGGTAAGTTTGCCGCACAAAATATGAGACCAGAGCTGCAGATGAAGCGCTGGCATGAAATGGTAGTGTTGCAGTGCCGACGCATGAGTGTAATTTAATGTATGAGTATATGTATGAATATATAGATATGTATTGTATGTACGTTTAATTTCACCACAATATGTACAACAGTATTGCAGGCACGCAACAGGGAGTTGTCAGAAAGATAAGAACTTTATTTACGAGCAATAGCAAGCATGAAACATCGATGAACGATTCTTGTGAGGGGATATAGTAGAGAAAAATTCCGATAAGAGGGATGGACGCTTAATTTATTTAGTGGATTTCTATTGCAACTGTTCGCAAATAAGATATCAACATGCAACTTTTTTATGTAACACGGACAATGGAGTTTTCAGGGCAGTTGCAAAAGCTTTGCAAATTACCTACCTGATTCGATACGATCTGATAAGGACAGTCTAGGTAATTACTTTTTTTCAAGTTTCCTAAATATTTGTATCCACAAAATACTGCACTGCGTTAAAAAAACAGAGCTACGCCTAAGAAATGCAGAGCTAAAAGTAAATATGCGTAGAGCTCAGTGCAGTTAATACCCACATATATTATGGCTATGATATAGCAGTAGAAGATATATTTGTAGCAACACAATAATCGCAAAAATTTCAGAAAAAATAATCGAAGTCTATTATAGAGGGAAGGTTAACGGCTATAATATCGGATGTTTGCCTATTCTTTTCCGATTGGGATACGGCCGTAAAATATCTATGTTAACTAGGAAATGCCATTAGAAAATTGTCGTTCGTATAGGAAACGAAAGCGATGTCGCAGCGTCGTCGGCCTGATGTTTAAATCCACGAAATGTCTGCATGCCGACCTCAGACTCTTCAGAAACGAGTGTTCGTACACAAAATCTAAGCCTAATTAACAGACTTCTGGGCAGGCCAAGAAATTAAAGCCGAACTGACTTCTAGGCAGCCCAAGAAATTAAAATGAGCATCTGGGGCGATCAAAAATTATGTTAAGGAAGGAAATGATACCTACATCAGATGCGGGACAAAATAGTAGACTACATCCAAATATCTCAGAATGTATTGTATGCAGGAAATCCGTGGTAGCAAGTGATGCAAGTGAAACGTGCCGCAGGCAATGGACTTCTCATGATATGGAGTCATGAATAATAATATTTTACGGGGAAGCGTCTGATAAAGTAGGAAATATTAGCTACGTAAATTTTCAATCAAAACATGTCTTTTTTTATTATGTTACAATACAGAGATGGAGTCACCTCATCGGGGCTTCAAGTTGTCCCGTATTAGCTGCTTTGCGCATATCTTTTGTTAGGATATCATGATACATATGAATGTGTGTGTACTAGGTCGACCAATTTAATTTGGTAATTAACTGCCGCGTGACTAATTGATTAATTAATTGCCGTGTCAAAGACAAATAATAATAATGCAAATAATTAATACTTTTGTGCAAAAATATTTCTCACATAAATAACTGCTCAATTGGGGAAAGACTGGGGACGAATCCTTTACGAATAAATTCTCAACTCAAATGAAGTACAAGTGAGAAAAGTGACCACCGCAGAAGGGTGCCAGAACGAGGGTAACAGCATATCGCTTACGCGAGGAACCCAATGAAACTCGAGCAGGAACCAGCGTGGCAAAGGCAGAAACTATCTATTACAAGAAAGGCTACAGCTGTGACAATTTTGGCTTGAAGATTAATATCCCCTAGACCAGAAAAATGCAGACGCGACATAAGCTCAGTTACACTGGCCACGCAAATAATGGTCCGTGAAAGGAACAACGAAACACATGGTAACTGATATCGACGAATAGGCAAGTAGGTGGGACTTTGAAATCAGGAAAACAGCCAATGAGGGCAAGACAAAATGTCGGACAGCCTCATAAGGAATGACATTGGCTGGAGCAACACGAGGGTTGATACAAAAATATACTTAAGTTTGGAATAAAATTTTGGGGAGCATCCGAGTTTCAACGCTCGGCTGGGGTTAGAAGATAATTTTAGAGCTTAGTCTAGGTCCGGTGCTGGTCATAGTACCAACTTTAACAGCTCAGGTCCTTGCGGACCCCGCTGAAGTGGTAATACACAGTGTTGCGTGAAACTTAGCTGATACAGAACACTTCCCGGGTTTGGGTTATGTGTTGTGCTTAACTCCGACGCCTAATCAAGACGTCTGTGAGTCGTCGATGTCACTGATACGCCGTCAGATTCATCGGTTAGTTTGAGGAAAATATGCTTAATTCAGCGTGGCAGCATGATAGAAATTTTCATCGATGGCGGTCATTTTCATGAGATCAGCGAGCTGTCGCTTTGCGTGCAGTGGTCACCATGTGTGACGTCTTCAATAATAATACGAAATTGTAAAGTCTTGTGATAAATATGCTTCATCAAAACACCAAAGCAACAAATCTTTGCTGTCAGCATCGTCAAGGGGATGTAGTATAATTTTAACGAGACGTCGGTCAGCTCCTCGATCATCATTGAGAAGAATGGGCTACCTAGTGTTAAAATTCACTGCAAGCCAACACGGGAAGTGACTACATCGTACCGTTCAACAGTGCCATGAGCGTCGTTATGTTCATCATCCGGAAGATACTGTATGTGCTTTTGGCAGGACTGATGCACAGTGGGGAATTTGGGAATGTGCAAAAATTGAAGAACGTGTTTACTTCAGCAGAAAATGGTAGTGTACATCATCCGGAAGATATGTGCTTTTGGTAGGACTGCGGCCAGCTCCTGCGTCATCGTTCGAAGAATTGGGTAAGATGCACAGTGGGGAATTTGGGAAAGTGCAAAATTGGAAAACGTGTTCGTTGCAGCTAGAAAATCGAGTGAAACCTTAGTTTTAAAGTAAATAAAAATGGAAAAAGGTATTATTGCCTCTAAAAAAGGGGTTAGCGAATAAAATATGGGGTAGACTAAGATGCGCTTAGCCGGTAGGCAAATTTTATATTAAACCGGGTAAAGCGCCGCTGATTGTGTCAAATGTAAACTACGTAACAATGATTGTGACCTGCTTAGTGCATGAAGAGATTGCTGGCCACATCTTCTCATGGATTAAGCAGAGTCTTCCTTATGAATTATCGTCAAAATAAAAGTGTGCTAGTGCAGATTGCCCGGTATCAGTAACTGTCGTAATTTAATTACCGAAATAAGCTTGAGAGTCCTGCTTTTGTGTATTAACATCGAGATAAATGTATACCATTGGGTGTTGTGCGGTATATTTACCATCATCTGTACAACGCTATTTCGTAGCTTCAATTTGCGTAAAATATTGTACGTGAGATGTGTTTTTTAACCAGAACCTCCTATAGCCATCATGGTGTAAAATTATGAATTTTGCATCATGATCGGTTGAGGCACTGTTCTTTTCATTTTCTCACAGAAAAATCTAACGGCGGCGACCAATCTCTACGAACAGATTGTACTTCCTCATAACATTATTTTGCGAGATTAATAACTTTGGTACGCAGAATAACGGTTAATTTGAATTTTCATTACGAAGTCTCTTTCCATCACCTGCTGTCGTCATTGTGTCCACCGAATTTAATTGTGTGTGGTCGCTAAGATTCATTAACGTGCTCCATCGATTTTCTCCTTGCCTTTTCAGTGAATACTGTGATATTTATTCCAACAAATGTTTGTTTGCATATAGTATGTTTCATTAACGTCCATGAACGCAGAATGTCGTATCGACTTAGGTTAAGTCATTTGATGCACCATTGATTACATTGATTTTATTCATTCGTCAATCCAAAGAGTTTTAAATGCATTGATTATGGATTTCATGATTGCATTTATTTTGTCATTTATAATCTTGTGGGGGGGGGGATGGCTCGCCTCCCAATAATTATGGCGTCATGTATAACCTTTTATGTCATTTCATTTCATATATATACACTCTCCAATCAATTATGCATGTATAAATATGTCACATATCAATCAATTATATATGTATATATATGACGACAATTTTTTTTCCCGCTGTAGCATTTTAGATCGCTGACAATGCATTAAGCCTTCACACTTAAGATACGTCAACAAAAGCACACAACGTTACGGCATCAATCTGCACGTGTGTTTGCCCGCAACCGCAGCACTAACCCTGTAATGAGAAATCCCCGCTGAGTTATTATTTTGGTGCCAATTACTCGACCGTGAACGGACTCATTAAAGCCAAATGAGAGAAGCTGTATCGGACAATACAAACTAATCTCCGCTGCTGTTGCCAATTAGAACTAAAGTTAAAATTTTTTCTACAAAAAGGTAAAATAAAAGTTTTTCTTCGCATAAAAAACTAAACAAAATGTCAAGAGTGAAATAAACAGTCTGCTGATTTTCTACAAGGTCTACGGCTTGAGTATAAAAATACGTAAATAAATCATGCAATGGCAGGCATGTATGATCAAGACTTAATGATAAACAAACGCACATGGTTTTTGAAAGCGAATAACTGGAGAAAATTATTATTATTAGATTCAGTGTTTTACCACCCTAGGCGCAGCGAGGCGATTCATGGGTGAAGCTCAACTAAAAAAATATAACGCTTTTCATCAGTAGGAACATTTTATCTCGGCATTCCTGCCGGAAGAACTCGGTAGGCTCAGTACGCTACTACTGGTGGGAAAAAGGCACAAAGAACAGAAAAACGCAATCGAGAGGACGGCCCCATTTGAGGCCTTCAACACGAGTGAGAGTAGAGAAGTCCCACGGACTAGGTCGGCTATCTCGATCGACAGTCCACGTCGAGGAACAGAACAGGAAAAATAGAGAACCTACCTAACTTTACAAAGCTAACTTCGTCAGCATTAACTGCGGCCAGATGCAACACATCCTGAGGAAAAGGCACTGGGAACACTTGGGTTCCTGAGGCCCAGATATATTGTGGCAGGTATATGGCCCTCCAGAATTTACCACTGAGAACCACTGGAGAAAAAAACACTAACAATTTTTTTTCAGCTAACTAATACGGGGAAGGCCATTTACATCAGTAAAACTGTTAGGCAATGAAAAGACTGCACAAATAAAGAAGTAACATTTTTATAATATAACCAACAACCTGCAAACTTCTCAACTCTTAGATAAACTTTTGCTATTGGTTTCATGCTGTATGCAGTATAACCCTCAAATGGAAGCAATAAGTGCAATAATATTCTGAGTAAGTGAGATATTATTGATTTAAACTAAAGAAGTTGGGTACTTTAGGCCAGGTAGTAGACCACGCAATACTTGACGTTTGCCTACTCAAATTTGCAAGAGGGACCGATGGCAAACTGATTAAACTTCGACAAAATCTCTTTCCGTCAACAGGGCGACCTTAAACAAAAAGTAAACTGTTCTCGGTGATACAAGAAATGTGTTTATCAGCAGGAAACACTAATTCGTAGCTATGTATGCACTAGAGAAGCGATAGTTTAATCTTAGGACACCAAAATGACCTAAAATTGGACAAAATAAATTCTGCATTATGCCGTTGGCCAGTGCTCATGCATGCAAGTTTCTTTTAACAGATGCATTCCTTGCGTCTCCAAGAACTGTTTCATTTTAGAATCAGGCAGGTTGTGCACTGGAAAAGATTTCATTGATGTTCTATCAATTTGCTGCCCTCAGCCACACTTACTAGGAGTGGACAGCCAAGTACCGTGGGGTCTGTGGCTGCTTGGTGAACTGCAACGGGCTAATACGTACATTGGACAGATTATATATTATCAACGATGTGTACTTCACTTTTCAATATAATGGAACAAAAGCAGTTCAGACATAGAGGCTTCACTCGACACTCCTGGGAACGCGCGTACGGCCCCGTACTTCTCAAAACTACCCCTCTTTGATGCTGTTGTGTCAAGGGTAGAAAGCCATGACTCTGCTCCTACAACAGAGATAACATTCAGTCCAACCTTTTAACTTAGAAAAACCAAGAGTGACTCCAGAGACCGTATCGAAAGAAAAATGCATGTAATCCCAATCTGTTTGGTTCGACATTAAAAGAACTAACTTTATTTTCCTCTACATCCTACTATAGGTATTTGCTACGTAAAGCATTGGAATTTATCGAGTGCGACGGGTTGCAGCGCATTTAGAAGTGAAGCTTGTGTTATTCTTGGGCTGATACGAGTGGATGGAGAAAAAAGATGACCATGTGTTGCAGGCAACTCATTTTTTCCCCTTGATGCACTCGATGCTCGCAAATGGAGCAAAAATTCGTGCAATCCGATTGTAAAGCCACATAAATGAAGCAATTTCTACGTCTTAGTAATGAATTCTGTATAGTATTTTGCACTGGTTAAACGTAGAACACCCTGAATGATGCTGATGGAGTGACTCAGGAATCGTTCCACGTCTTCAAACACATATAAATACAACATAGTTCTGTTTACCTGCCTGCTAAATGCCTGCAACTCACCAAGCACGATGAACGGTACCAAGGACTAACTGGGAGTAGCTATGCAAGCAGTCCATCCATTCGCACTGTTTCAGTTACCGATAATTTAATGACTAGTCATATCTAGCCGTGCTTTCCACTAAGCCAAAAGCCATCCATAGCTTACCCACCGAGCAGCGTAAGCGATGCTTAGGACAGAGAGAGAGAACAGTCATGCAGGTGATCTATTCACACTGTTATCCCAGAGAACTATATCACTGGTCATGTTTAAGACTTATTTTCCCTAGAGTCAAGAGGTGCAACTTACCGAGCACGGTGAGCGATGCCGAGGCCCAGATGGGAGCGGCCATGCTTGCTGGCCCCACTTGACACTGATACTCGCCATCATCCTGCAGAGTGGCTCCGGTGATGACCAGATAGTGTTGGCCCCGGCCAGGGTCGCCCTCGTAACGATAACGTGGATACCCAGGAACGTCTCGCTCGAAACCTTGAAAGTTA
>LQNS02278081.1:1203487-1214176 GCA_001587735.2 Parhyale hawaiensis
CGGCTATCTTAGCAAACAATAGGGTTCTGGAGAGCAGGGAGAATAAACAACCGTTGTGATATGGCACCCAAACGAGAGCTCCGGAGCTGTACATCAGCGCTCTTTGCTTGTTATGTCAGTGTAGAGTGGGAATGTGCTGAACGTCAGTGTAGAGTGGGAATGTGCCCAACGTCGGAGTAGAGTGAGAATAAGCCGAACGTCAGTGTAGAGTGGGAATGTGCCGAACGTCAGTGGAGAGTGGGAATGAGCCGAATTTCAATGTAGAGTGGGAATGTGCCGAACGCCAGTGTAGAGTGGGAATGTGCCGAACGTCAGTGGAGAGTGGGAATGTGCCGAACGTCAGTGTAGAGTGGGAATGAGCCGAACTTCAGTGCCCACTGAAGATATGCCAAATGTCAGAGAACAGAGGGACTCTATCGCGTGACTGTACGGCGACATTAAAACTATGTTATCTTCGAAGTTTACAGAAGACAGTTACAATTATGTATAAACCGTCTGCTAACACCAAACATGTTAGATTTAGCAGCTGTAGAAGCTAAATTATTCATGTTTAACTTACTTCACCGTACTCGTGCTTGGTAGATACGATGTCTTCAAATTAAATCACAAATATCCAGCTTTTGACAAGAGAGGCTTATGATAAAAACAAAAACCGTTGCGAAAACTCAACTGGATAGCAAAAGCACAATTTTAAGCCACAGCCATTATTAATGCAAGATTGAAAGTTTAAGATAAATTTTGTATGTACTGCATTATGAACTTGCTTGAAAAACCACGGAGAACTTATCCTTCAAATGAAGCGGGCGTAGCCTAAGAAGCTAGTTCGTTTGATGCACACTTTGAAAGCAGAAAAAAACTGGAAATGAAACTGGTACGACGAGCGTTGTAAGAGACTACGGAGGTCCAACAGTTCAAAGCAATTAGCGGAGCTTGAGTCTCACCCTGCAACCTATGCATATCAGGCTGTGTAGGCCTGTTTCGTTTTAGGAATTCTTTGTGCCATTGTATTCCTAAGGTGAAAAAGCCTATGTATGTACCAAGGTAGCAGAGGTTGGTACAGATAGGATTAAAAATGCGTTAGGTAATTATGTTAAAACATATTTTTGTGATATCAGCGGCGTCCTTATCTTACCCTTATCGACATCTAGCCTAAGGGAACTGGGATATTGCATCATTAGGCCTCGCGTGATGTATTCGGTACACTGTAATTTATTCACTCACAGCTCTGTGGCATCAGAAAATTCCAGAATCGATGCTATTGCCAATTAGATAAATGTAAACTTAATTTACCCGCATAGCCCCAATTGGGATCTAAACATACATTGCTCTGCTGCAGATAAATCCCTCTTAGGCTCATAAGATTGCACGGCTGCAATCAACCTTCGATTGTCAGAGCTACGTATAGCTTAAAAGGCGGTATGCTCGTATACAAGACAACGACGACACCTCCGACCCTCCCTATTGCTGAATAGGTCAGTGCCTTCTCAGTGGGCTTCATCAGAAATGCCGATGTTGCAATCCTGAGGATTGAAAGACTTCACCTCCTCATGGAAAAACGGGAACCGCAGGCCCCAATCCAGCGAGCGCTGAGCTCTATCCATTGTGCTGTTGCGCGCTAACTACTTGACGAAAGTCGACCGAGTTAGACGGGAGTACGCACCTGATACGCTGTACTTTTGTCAGCATTGCAATAATGCACAAAATATTCAGTAGAAAATTTCCAGGATTATTGAACACGTTCCTAGACTCTCATCGGCTTTGCTTTGCTACAAAATTAGAAGAAAGCTATTTATTAATGAATCACAACGTATGACAACAGCAGCAAAATAGTTTAAACGCGACTTGAATGCAGTTGCAAGCAATGTTCCCTGAAGTTAATCCACAAACAGAATATTATTAGAGTCACATCCCATTCCTCACAATTTTATTTTTTTATTTATTTTGCTTTGATAAAGAGTAGATTAGTACAGTTATTATGGCTTTTACCTTATGAAGTTAAAATAAAACTAGCTCGCGAAATAAAAGAAAATATGATATCATCGAATTGGAGTTATATAAGTAAGCAAAGTAACAATAACGAATCGCCTGCGGATCGGAATGTAGAGACACTGAGTCGTAAAAAATAATAATTCAGTGCACTACTCAACCGTCACCACTGGGAGTTGCAAGACGCTCCTCAGGTTCATAACATAGCTCAACCTACTGTTACAAGTGCGTAGCAAGATATTTAAACAGCATTGTCAAAATCTACTCTCTGCCCTGAAAACAAACTCACAGATAAAGATTCAGTAGTGAAACACTTTTCATTCGATAGCAGATGTATAAATTCAAAATCAATATACAGCAATATACAGCAAATATGGTACAACGTAGGATTTAGCGAGTTAATGAATAGAAAGGCTACTTGCGAACAGCCGAAACAAATACTCCAAATCAGACCTCGTCTTCTCGAGAACTGCGTTTTCAGCTTTTATCATTCATTAATGTTAACCCTACATTGCCGGGTATCAACATACCTGACGCTATCTCTACAGGACCAACAAATGTTGGTAGTTGTAGGCTTTAGGATTAGGAGTAGGGATGTGCATCACTGCTTGCAAATTCCAAGTCATCTGCATTACATACAATCTCCGGAGCCGTTACAACTCCAACGCTCCCTAGTTTTCATTAGGGAAATGGTAATGTATTTAGAGGGGGACTTGTGAGGGGAATTACTCTGTGCTAAAGTTAGTTATAAGTTGTCTTTCGCTTCCCTCTCACTACTGAAGAGCAAGCTTATGAAAATTTTTACTGGAGCAGCTGGTAGAAAGAACAAGGAAGCTATTAGGTCGACATATGTGGCCATGCAGATTCAAACAGTTAATGTAAAGCCAGGGAAGAAACTGCAATTAACTGTAGATGTGTTTGTTGCATTCCTAAAGTAGGATACATGCCTTAACCGTTGTGCAATTCTAAGAGAGATCTATTATCTAAAAATTTCAATGGCAACAACAGAAGGGCACGTTTGACGCTAATCGACCGCTGAAAGTCTGCATTAAGCTTTAATTCGATTACTATGGGATCTCTGTTTGGGTGTGGTATTTTTTGACGTCGATATTTTGGTGCTGATATTTGGCACCGATTATTTGGCGCCTCGAATTTTTTGGCGTCGCATACTTTGGCGCTGATTGAAATTGAAACAGGATATATGGACTAGATGAAATTACTATGAAACCTTTTATTTTAGATTAATACCTAAAAACTAACATTGAAATAGTCGCACAGTATGTAAAATGCGCTCGTCAACTTTCACATACTAAAGAAGAGGGTCTTCTCTGCTTGACTGCCCGCAAAATTTTAAAACCAAAATATACTTTTCTAATGTAGTTTTTTATACCTACTCTTCCCGAAAATTTTATTCTTTTATTCGAGAAATAAAGATTAAAAAAGGTATGGCTATTAATTCAGAAATACATAGGATCGTTTAATATTTCACGGGTTCAGCTTATCTTAGCTTAGGTTAGGTTAAGTAAGGTCAGGTTGGGTTAGCTTATTTCTTCGCTAGCCATATTGACTTTAGTAACTGAAAAATTTGAGGAAAAAACGAAAGTTGCGTTTTTTAACAAATACACAGGAAACGTCGATCTTTAAATGCTCATAACAGTTTCATTTTTCAAAAAAACAAATATAAAATAAGAAAGAGTATAAAATACTGCATTAGAAACATGTATTCTGGTTCCATAATTTGGCAGGCCATGAAACAGAAAAGATCCAATGGAGATGACATCAACACTATATGACTAAAGTGATTTATTTAATAAGGCTCGTGCTTGTGAGCTTCACCACGCAGATATTCCTAACGGCTGTTTTTTAACCCACCAACGTACCCATACCTAACTTAACCTATCCATACGTAACCTATCCATATCTAGCCTAACCATATCTAGCCTAACCATACCTAACCTAGCCACACCTAACCTAGCCACACCTAAGCTAGCCACACCTAACCTAGCCACACCTAACCTAGCCACACCTAACCTAACCATACCTAACCTAACCATACCTAAAATAACCTAACCTGTAACCATACTTAACCTAACCACACCTAACGTAACCTTATCTAAATTAATCTAACCTAAGTATTGGGCGCCAAAACATCGGCGCCAAAAAGTCCCACTCCGCTCTGTTTGGTCCAAATTGATGTCCAGTTTTTGCAGCGTTTCTAGTAACGCCTTGCAGCACTGCATCCAACTCATGGTTACACGGTGCACAGAAAGCATACCGAGGGAAGACGCAGTTCCCTAAATGGGCCCGAAAGGTCTTACTGACATTTCTCTTTCCTCTGAGTGGTCGTTTCATATATCATCAGATCTCACTTACGGTCACCAGGACGAGAAGCTAGCCATGTGAAACGGAAGGCCCCTAAAATAATTATACAGTGACACACTTCAGAAAATGAACCAGCGAATGTCATTATGCAGTTTGTCTAAGAGCTCTAAACACACGAGTAAACTATTGTTGTTATTATCAATAAAGAGAAAAGTTTAAGCCTCCGTCTCCCTAACAATGACGATCTACCAGAGTAAGAAATAAGGAACATACAGTTTATCGAAAGAGACGTGGAATCTGCAGTGAGTGAGCACGAAAGGGTTCCCACACAGCAGCATTACAGCTGGAAACAGCAAGTCGGGAAAGACAAGGAAGAGCAAAACACACAGTGATAAGTAGGAGCATGGAAATGGAGGGAAATGAAGTATAGGTGCACAAGAAAGATGTCCCGAAGGTTTAATTAAGGCTCAGGTAACCTATGAAGTCCTACCCGGGGCGCTGGTCCCCATTACATGGGATGGCTAAACCTAACCCTATGTGCTATGAACCATCCTATGGCGCCCACAGGGGATACAAATGATATATATATATATATACATATTATATATATATATCGTTCGATGCATTACATACCAAAAGATAAATGACCATATTACTGGAACTAAGAAAAATTGAAATGCATTCATTTACACACAGCAAACTTTGGTCAGCGCTGGATTAAGTTAGAATTTACCGTGAAAGTCACTTTCTGGAAGACAACACTTTCACTTTCAGCACTCCTTCTTGTTGTCGTTGCGGTTAATTTGCATTTAAATCGTTAAGATTAAATATATATATAGGTGGTATCAACACGCATTTCTACTTTTTTATTCCTACGTTGTATAAAAATGTTTATAGAAGACACTCTGTAAAATACATAGGGGAAATTAGATACAACTAGAACGCCTTGTGGAGGAAGATTATCACCCGCGATGGGAGGCAAATTTCAATGCCGTCNTACGTTGTATAAAAATGTTTATAGAAGACACTCTGTAAAATACATAGGGGAAATTAGATACAACTAGAACGCCTTGTGGAGGAAGATTATCACCCGCGATGGGAGGCAAATTTCAATGCCGTCATTTTTGATGGCCAGCTTACTCTAGAGTTTTGACATTTTTAACATCTAGGTGAACTCACCTGACTCCCTACAAAAATTAAATCCATTGCTCAACTGCTTTTCACGCTTGTTGGGTGGACAGACAAACAAATTTACAAATAAATATATTATACCGGGTGTTTGTTAGGCGGACAAATTTCAACCATAAGTAGAAAACTCAAAATAAATCGATTTTCAGGAATGATTAAATACCCAAAACTTCTTGGTTTTCTAGTTATAATGACTTGAAGAAATTTAAAGCTGTAAGTGATTTTCTACGTGCGCGCCAATGTTAGCTCTAGTTTCGATAGTTCAGCACGTTTCTGACCCCCACAAAGGCATTTTACATTATTTTACAATAAAAACTGCAAATATTTCATGGTAGGGGAAAAACATCCGCAATTTCAAACTTAGAAAATAAGCGTAATCACAATACTGTCAGGCGGACACTATGTACGTCGTCAGAGTTTACATCAGTGTCGTTTAAGAAAAAAAAAAATGCAAGGGTTGCTGCCACTAGATTTTAAACCTTGTGTACAATTTTCAGAATGGCTCATGCAGCAGGGAACAAGGGATCCCAACTTCTCCAAGCTGAATCTTTTCCACAGATGAAGAGTATTTAACTCGCGAAGAGGTTTTTAACATTCACAACAATCATAATTGGGCTCAAGCCTCATAATCCTCGTGTCTTTCGCCCAAATAATCATGAATATTGATGCAGTGTAAACGCATTGGCAACAGTGTCGTCGGAAAACGTGCTGAACGATCAAATTTAGCGCTAACATTAGCGTGGACGAAGCAAAATACTTGAAGCTTTAAATTTTTTTAAGTCATTACAACGCGAAAACTAAGGAGTTTTGGGCATTTTATCATTCATAGAAATCGATTTATTTTATGTGTTTCTACCCATAAAGGAAATTTTTTCGCCTAAAAAACACCCGGTACATATATATACATACTTAAATCTTCAACGAAAACATCATCACCTCTCTCACTTCATTCTCGGGTGATAATTAGTATACGTCACGAAAAGACGAATCATCCGTGGAGATACTCGTGCAGAGCACAAAATAACATGAATGTAGAAACGAACAGAATCAAGTTGATAGTAAAGGCGTCTTTTTGTGGCCACGCTCGTAATCAGAATCACCATGATCATGATCATCGTGATCACTGAAAAGCACAAGAAGGGTCAACGATTTTGTAAACATACCAGAGCCGCCATGTCAATTATTTAAAAATATATTTATATCATATTTTTATTAAAAATGGTTGGGAATAGATTTATTATGAGTTTTCATTTATTTTAAAGCCAATGCATAATTCAACTAGCAGTATTTAAGGCATTTTGAACATACACAGGCATAAAAGTTAGGAAACTACAGTTCTGGAAGTCTATATTACAAAAAATCATCATAACATTATTCAATTTATCCATAAATATAAGAAAACATCACAACTTTGCATTTCAAATTTTGAATTTTAACTTGTCCAACGGCTGGAATCACTCTTTGATCACNCTCTTTGATCACGCATGATTAGCCTGCGGAGGAAATCACGCTGCGATCAATTCTCACCACTGATCACGGTTGATTGCTATCAGAATTACGTCAAAATGCGGTCACAAAAACGCGCGAATCATGCGCGATCAAGGGGAATCATTCGCGCGCTGGTCACAAAAAGACGCCTTAAGAGTCAGAGAGCAGCTAAGATCAATTGATGAGGAAAGAAAATAAATTAGAATAGATAGCTGACAGTACACGTAGACGGACAAACAGGCCCATTCACAGAGAGCAGGCGGGACTTACGCCCAGGCCCACTATATGAACAATTGCCATTAAGTCAGAAGTATGGTGAAATCTAAGGAAGAAATGAAGAAGACGAAGAGCATGAACTGAGCCAAAGAGTTGATCGTGCAAGCATAAATAATTACTGCAGATTCGTCGAGCTCGAAGACGTGAAGTGAGTTGGGGCATCAAAGATAACCAACTACGGTGGCTTAGAATTTGTGACCGTTGCGAGTTTCCATGGGACTCCTGGAGGCAGTCCGTAACTGTGAAGGATGTTGGAAGTCCGTAACTTTGAAGGATGTTGCTTGCAATGTTTGTCAAGACCCCTTTTAAACGCATTGACTGGCTCTGCACCGACAACTTCGGAAGGGCGTCAATTCCAAATGTTTACTACAGTATGAAGTACGGGAAGAACTGCTGGCTGAGAATAGTTCTTCGATCTTTATGCTTAAAGACCGTTGTTTCGCAGGTTATCATTAACGTCTCAGTCAGAGAATCCCGTTGTAGGCACGTCGTTGAAACATGACTCATTAGGCTAATTATTCTTGCAATGAAAACCATGCATATCATACACATGGTAACGAATTGTCCCAAAAAAATAGTGACGTTAGTAGCTGCACATTATCATGTGTCTTACAGTGATGTATCTTCTTCAGTATTCTATGGATACTTGTAGTACGTCAGGCAGATAAAAGCGTCGTATCTTCTTTAAAACAATTTGCTGACTACATGCATGCCAGCATATAAATCACAGCGCATTATCCTTATTTTAACATATTAAATGGATCACTTTTCCTCACCATGTATCTCGCAGGGCTGCATCCTCTTTAGCATATTGACTGGGACACTTTCTCCTCACCATCTATCTCACAGTGCCACATCCTCTCTAGCATATTGACTGGGACACTTTCTCCTCATCATGTATCTCACAGTGCCACATCCTCTTTAGCATATTGACTGGGACACTTTCTCCTCACCATGTATCTCACAGTGCCACATCCTCTTTAGCATATTGACTGGGACACTTTCTCCTCACCNTTTTTTATTCCTACGTTGTATAAAAATGTTTATAGAAGACACTCTGTAAAATACATAGGGGAAATTAGATACAACTAGAACGCCTTGTGGAGGAAGATTATCACCCGCGATGGGAGGCAAATTTCAATGCCGTCATTTCTGATGGCCAGCTTACTCTAGAGTTTTGACATTTTTCACATCTAGGTGAACTCACCTGACTCCCAACAAAAATTAAAAACATTGCTCAGCTGCTTTTCACGCTTGTTGGGTGGACCGACAAACAAATTTACAAATAAATATATTATACCGGGTGCTTTTTAGGCGGACAAATTTCAACCATAAGCTGGAAAACTCAAAATAAATCGATTTTCATGAATGATTAAATGCCCAAAACTTCTTGGTTTTTTAGTTATAATGACTTGAAGAAATTTAAAGCTTTAAGTAATTTACTACATGCGCGCCAATGTTAGCACTAGTTGCGATAGTTCAGCACGTTTCTGACCCCACAAAGGCATTTTACATTATTTTACAATAAAAACTGCAAATATTTCATGGTTAGGCAAAAACATCAGCAGTTTCAAACTTAGCATTTAACGTAATCACATTACTATATGGCGGACACTACGTCGTCAGAGTTTACATCCGTGTCGTTTCCAAAAAAAAATGCAAGGGTTGCAGCCACCAGATTTTGAACCTTGTGTACAATTTTCAGAGTGGCTCATGCAACAAAGAACAAGGGATCCCAACTTCTCCAAGCTGATTCTTTTCCACAGATGAAGCGTATTTAACTCGCGAAAGGGTTTTTAACATTCACAACAATCATAATTGTGCTCAAGCTTCATAATCCTCATGTCATTCGCCCAAATAATCGTCAAAATCGATGCAGTGTAAACGCGTGGGCAGCAGTGTGGTCGGAAAACGTGCTGAACGATCAAATTTAGTGCTAACATTGGCGCGTACGAAGTAAAATACTTAAAGCTTTAAATTTTTCAAGTCATTACAACGCGAAAACTAAGGAGTTTTGGGCATTTTATCATTCATAGACATCTATTCATTTTATGTTTTTCTACCCATAGTGGAAATTTCTTCGCCTAAGAAACACCCGGTACATATATATACATAATTAAATCTTCAACGAAAACATTATCACCTCTCTCACTTCATTCTCGGGTGATAATTAGTATACGTCACGAAAAGACGAGTCATCCGTGGAGATACTCGTGCAGAGCACAAAATAACATGAATGTAGAAACAAACAGAATCAAGTTGATAGAGTCAGAGAGCAGCTAAGATCAGTTGATTGGGAAAGAAGATAAATTAGATTAGATAGCTGACAATAGACGTAGACGGACAAACAGGCCCATTCACAGAGAGCAGGCGGGACTTACGCACAGACCCACTATATGAACAATTGCCATTAAGTCAGAAGTATGGTGAAATCTAAGGAAGAAATGAAGAAGACGAAGAGCATGAACTGAGCCAAAGAGTTGATCGTGCGAGCATAAATAATTACTGCAGATTCGCGGAGCTCGAAGACATGAAGTGAGTTGGGGTATGAAAGATAACCGATTACGGTGGCTTAGAATTTGTGGTCGTTATGAGTTTCTACGGGTCTCCTGGAGGAAGTCCGTAACTGTGAAGGATGTTGGAAGTCCGTAACTTTGAAGGATGTTGCTTGCAATGTTTGTCAAGACCATTTTTAAATGCACTGACTGGCTCTGCACCGACAACTTCGGATGGGCGTCTATTCCAAATGTTTACTATGAAGTACGGCAAGAACTGCTGGCTGAGAGTAGTTCTTCGATCTTTACGCTTGAGTTTTAGGCCGTTGTTTCGCAGGCGATCATTAACGTCTCTGTCAAAGAGTCCCGTTGTAGGCACGTCATTAAAACATGACTCATTAGGCTAATTAAAACCATGCATATCCTACAAATTTTAACGAATTGTCTCAAACAACACTGACGTTAGTAGCTGCACATTATCATGTGTCCTGCAGTGATGTATCTTCTTCAGCATCTTAGGAATACTTGTTGTACCTACGTCAGGTAGCTAAAAGCGTCGCATCATCTTTGAAACAATTTGCTGACATGCACGTCAGCATATAAATCACAGCGCATTATCCATATTATAGCATATTAAATAAGTCACTCTTCCTCACAATGTATCTCGCAGGGCTGCATCCTCTTTAGCATATTGACTGGGAAACTTTCTCCTCACCATGTATCTGGTAGCGCACTATCTTTAGCATATTGACTGGAACACTTTCTCCTCACCCTGTATCTTACAGAGCCACATCCTCTGTAGCATACAGACTGGGACATTTTCTCCTCACCATGTATCTCACAGAGCCACATCCTCTTTAGCATATTGACTGGGACACTTTCTCCTCACCATGTATCTCACAGTGCCACATCCTCTTTAGCATATTGACTGGGA
>LQNS02278081.1:1223349-1247427 GCA_001587735.2 Parhyale hawaiensis
TCGTCTTCCATTTTTTCTCCTCTCGTTTCTCCATTCCTCTACATCCTACTAACATAATGGCAATAGCTCATAGAGGGCCGGGGTGTAAGTCCCGGTGTCTCTTTGGGAATGGCCTTTTGGTTCGTCTACTGCCGCCTATCTAATCTAATTTAAATACTGTATTGTTGTTTCAATATTCATATTTATTATCACCAGCGAATAAAGTGAGAGAGGTGATAATGTTTTCGTTTAAGATTCAAATAAATATTATATATATTTGTCTGTTCACCCAATAAGTGGTCAAAGAAGTTAAGTAATCTTCATTATATTTGTAAGGAGTTTGGTGAGTTGACCTAGATGTGACCCATTTCAAGAAACCTGACCTAGCTGACCATAAAAAATGACGGCGTTGAATTTTCATCCACCGGGGTGAATTTAATTGCCTCTAGCGCGGCAGATCGTCTGGAGAATGAGGCGTCCTATTTTTTTCCTATGTTATTATTGAAGAGCTAATCCATGGAAAGAATGCAGCTGTGCCCTAGCCTCGTTCATCGAAAATGACTTCGTTGAATTTGCCCCAACAGCGGGTGATGGTCTTACGCCACCGAGACGTTCTAGTTGTTCAATTATAATTTGCTCTTTCTATTTATTTACTTTTGTACGTGCTTGAAGTCTGCAACAGATAACTTTCTGGCGATATCATCTAAGCCGTTCTTATTCTCTTCAGAAGCGCTCGTCGATGTGACGTCATAGCGCTTGCGGCGGTCACGTTGATGATGGGGCTAGAAGAACTAGTATGTGAGTATACTGTACAGCATACAATATGGGTTCAATACAATATATTTGGCATTTCCGGAGTTACGATACACAGAATGTGTGCAACATTTGGCACGAAAAACAACATTGTTTCCTAATACAACCAAATACGTGTGCGGTTAAAGCGTTTGGAAACATTAACTAGGGATTTCTATGAGCGTAATTTCATTGCAACCTACGCAGTCGCACTCTACAAAGAGTTGACAAGTATACGGCAAAACTAACAAGAAAATTAAAATTACAGTAAGACACTGAGGCTTAGTGTCTATTCGCGGAAGTTGGAAGAAGAGGTTTCCTTAAGAGAACAGTGCAGTGACGAACTTGTAGCAGTAATGTATCATGAGAACGATTCGTTTAATCTCACCGTAGCACTCCCACGGCGCCATTCATCACTACAATGCTGCAAGACTTCTCCCTTCACTCTCTACCAACTCTCTTTTCATTCCCAACATGAATATTTAATGTGGACGAGCTTCAGACTCACCTTCGCTCTAGCACTTTTGTGGTGCAAAACAAGCAGCATTTAATCCGGTAGCGGAAACTCTAAGTAAAACAAGTAAAACACGATTGCAAGAAATCTGCAGGGTGCTGGCAGAACTCTACAATTTGTTTCTTCACTAAAGCATAGGAATAGATGTTTGGGCCAATCCATGTACAACGTTAAAGAATCAACTATAAATCTGTCCGAAAGACCGCAAAGAGGTTGTCGTTCCACTTTACGCTTACGTTAATGCTGGAAGTCGATTAGAGATTATTCTATGCGTCAGCGTTGCACCTACGTGAATAGTGAAAAAACAATAGAGATTATCCTCTTTGTGAATTTCATAGATTGTTTTCGCTGAAACCAAACGAACAGAAAACTGCAATTTGTCCTCTCCATTGTTGTTTTGTCTCCCTGTGGAAAGATGGTCATTATGAGGGAACAAAGTATATCTTTCTTGACATAACGTCTTCGTATACAATAGTTCGCCGGCAATAAAAACGCAGTGTCCTACAGAGAACAGCTGGAAATGATGTTCAGCCTGTTTTTCTTTCCACTCATTCAAAACGAAAAAAGCAGAAGTTCAGAAAGTGAAGTTTGGAATAACTGACCATTATAACATGCGCTGACAGAAGTGTGTCGACCTCAATTACAGTAACAAAACACTAATAATTCTAGGCAGTATATATACGCTGGATCATTATGACCTATACCTTAATAATCCCTATTCCAATTTTCAATTGTACGGTAAGTATTATTATCTGCCAGCGGCGCTGACAACATCAACATTCGTTCACTTCAGAATTAATTTAATTTTTTAAAGCACAGACAGCTAGCGCGTTAAAAGTTTTCAGTTGAGAATATTCCAATAATACTTTGTTGCAATAAAAATTTAAAGCCATAACGAGACCTCAAATCACTTGCGCAGGGATTATCTGCTCCCATTGGATGATCAAGAAAAGGAAACAACTTGTCTACTGTATAATAAAACGCAGCTCGTTGGTTGTTTGCTCCCGCGTTTGGTTGGTTGGCTGGTATGTTGGTTGGTCCGTCTCTCCGTCACGATGTTAGGATTTAGATACGAGAAAATTCATCTACTGAACGACTAAATGAGATGACCGGAAAATCGAGCCCTTAGTTACTATAGCTATTATTGTTCATGAAATATGCTCGAGCGAACTGCATATTCTGGAGCCTGCATTCCTTAGAAAAGTATAGTTAGGTATACATAAAAATTTATATCTTTTTTTCTTTAGTTCAGTATACGGCATGCTCAATGTTGAAACCTTGGATGGAGTTCTCCTTCCTGTTGCGCATAATCCATTTCTCTTGTGTTTTCCTTAGCTAAATTTTTTCGTCGCAGTTAAAACTTCACGCTGAGGAGAGGCTAAAACATTTCCAATTCACACTGCAGCCAAATTTCCATCCTAATAGTTTAACTAGCTGCTGGTCTCCAGGATGCAGTAGGCGCCGAGTATTTCCGGTGAATTTTTAAGATTGATCTATATTTTCTTGTTGCAGCTTTCGAGCACTGCAAAACGGATATACGCACTTTTACTTCCAGGAAGGAAATTTTTGCTCTCGTAAATTAATGACGCCACAACTTTCATTACTTTAATGGAAGATCAAAATTAAGCATATTTTGCAACAAAACCCGTACCCCAAGAAAGTATAGTAAAAAAGTATAATTACAATACTATAACTACCATTTCTGACGGCTCGTTTTCTAGTTATACTAAAGCACAACGCAATCTTTTTATGTAACTACTAGCCATATGAATGACACCCATAATGCAGGGTCCATCAAACTCTTCTCTAGGACTTGATGCAAATCATCAATAGTGATAACTTCCCCTTCACAGTGGCATTAGATACAACCCCTTTCGTGGTTTCAAAAAGCGCGCTTTAATTTAGTCTGGGCAAACAATGAGATGGGCTTCAATAAAGGAAGCTCATCAGCAGCTTGGAAAAACCTAAAGTGGTAGCCTTGCTTCCACTGACAACACGTTCGTAAATGAACGCCACAAGGATGCTTCTATTTGTTGGAATCGTTCCAATAAAGTAAACTGAGAACGCAAATCTTCGTCGAGTTGATTGAAACACTGACAGGTTCAGGAGCTTCTTCGTTCTCGTTGTAATGCATTAGAAGTTGCTGCCGAAGTTTGACGTCATTTATAACGCATGTAATGCTGACCATCGCACCAACAGTGTTTAATTAGCATTTGGCTAGGTTAGACTGGAATACATAGTGCATGCATGTCCATTGAGCTACATACACTAACCTTTAACTGTGCGAGGCTTCTAAATATTAAAAGAATGAAATACAGAATACTCTTGCCGTGCCGTACTGATCTCAGTGAAAATACATTAGCCATTCCATTCTAAGCTAACCAAATGCTAATAAAACGTTTTAAGCATACACGTTAGCATTAGATACATTATTGTCGTCAAACTGATAACTCAGCAGTCACATAAAGCAAGGCCCTCTAGACACAATTTTTCGGAGGCCCTGCGTCAACACGGGTATAGGAAATAAGCTCCGGGAGGAAAAGAGCCCAAGTACGAAAATATTCCCCATAGGAAAAAAGCCCCGGGAGGAAAAGAGCCCCGGTAGGAAAAAAGCCCCACAAGAATAAAGCCACCTGGAAAAAAGTCCAGGGAGGAAAAAGCCCCGGAAGAAAAAAGCCCCGGAAGAAAAAAGCCCCGCAAGAAAAAGCCACCTGGAAAAGAGTCCCGTTAGGAAAAAAATGCCTATCACTTAATGTACATTTATTACCCGTACTTAGTTATGGTAACCAAGTTAAATTAAAATATATTAAATTATACTGTGCTACATTTCCCTACCCTAACCCACGTAGCATTGGACCTCGGCTTCAGGTTGGACCAACGTTGCATTTTCAACATTGCCAAAATATTAGTTTTTGGAAAGCCAATCCAATGTTGTTTTTCAATCTCGGACCAACTTTGTAGCTGAATTGAACGTTCAGCCAGCAAAGCAGTTGGTTTTCCTACCTACACGAAAATGAAATAGTTGTGCATTAACGCTAGTATCGAGGATTATTCTTAATATCGCTAAAACAATCAACTTTGACCTAAACATAAATACTCGACGTTAACGATAGTGAGCAGGCTTCCTAGTAAAATTTATGGAGCTTCAATCAAGGGTGACAATTATAAGATTAAGATAAGTATTAATCGAAGTAATTGCCTTCTTCTTCGATATACGAGTGTTTCATACATCATTAAGTAAACGCGTCGTCAGTTTGAGAGAGGAAATTGTTAAGTTTCGGATCACTGTTCGAAATGTGGCCCAATATTGCGATCCAATATTATGAACTTCACATATTCTTCCTTTATATAGAAATTTGAATAATTTCCTGATACTTTGCAATAGTGACTCAATATTGTCTCAACATTGTTTGAAAAAGCACAAGTACCCTTTTTCTTAGCGCATGTTGCTAAAGCACTGGTCTAGGATCGGCTGACAAGGCTCCGACATTCACCCAACTTTCCAATATTGTGCCGACCTCCTTCCAAAGTTATTACGCCACGGGAGAATCTAACCGTAAACGAAACCATGCCTAACCTAGTCTAGCTTTTTTTCTCATTGAACCTAACCTCATCTAACCACATCTGACTAAACCCAACCCATTCAGACCTGACATTACCTATAGCTTCTTCTAACCTAGCCTAACCTAACTTTACCTAACCTACCCCCTTCCAACCTAACCTCATTTCACCTACACCTGATCTCACCTAACATAAACTCACTAAATTTAACCTTATCTAACCCAACCTCATCTAATTTAACCTCACCTAACCTAATCTCACCCAACCAAACCTAACTGAACTTCACATATGTATGTAACCTATTTCAGGTGTTCTTGCAGTTCACGTTCGCACATCCAAATACTAGGTCAAATTTAGCTTAGTACACTATCAGTAAATTTAGTTCAATATGTTGTATTCAAAATAAAGGAATAGAGTTCTCAAATATAGCTTCAAGAGGAAGGCGGGCTTTTTTCCAACACGGGCTTTTTCCCTAGCAATTGTTTTTCTCTCCGGGGCTTTTGTCCTACCACGGCTTTTTTCCTATGTTTTTTTTTTCTCCGGGGCTTTTTTCCCACCGGGGCTTTTTTCCTATCGTTTTTTTTTTCCTTCCGTTTTTGTTTTCCTCCCAGGGCTTTTTTTTCGAATACCGTCAACACGATATGGTTTATAGAGTAGATTAGATAGATAGGCAGCAGTAGACGAACCAAGAGGCCCATTCCCAAAGAGACATCGGGACTAACACCCCGGCCTCTTTCAGCTATTGTAGAAAGCATATTGCAAACATGCTGTATAGGCATTAGAGAACGTTGACATGAAAGCTCCATGACAGATAAATAAAAGAACTAAAGCACTCTCACAGCGCATACCTTCTCCGAGCGACGCAATGTTACAGAAAATTTAAATTGGTTCCGAAACCAAGATTTCTTCTTCAACATCCGCAAAGTTTGGTCGTTTGCGTCTGTTGATGGGGATAACAGCTTCTGTAATTTTCTTGAAGATCTGTCGATAATTTTTTTATGTCAAACTTTATAAAATATACAGAGTCCAGCCATCTCTCTCCTGTGGGACAGATTCACCAGATCATTTTCGGCACAGAGCCCGATGGCTGAACTAACAAGTCGGTCCAGCAGACGCAATTGACTATCGGCCGCTGATACCCAGACCGGTCAGCAATACTCCAACACAGGCAGTAAGACAGCATAAAAGCATCTGCGGATAAACTCACTGTCACCAAACATAGAATTCACCTTACGCAGGAGCCCAATCTTACTGGAAGCACGTGACACCAGTCGCCTAATATGCGGCTCAAAGGTAAGCCTCCTATCCAAGACAACACCAAGAATCTCCAAGTAGCTAGACTCCTGAAGCAAAGTGTCCTCTATCTTCAGATGTGGATGCTGCGGTAAAGGTGTCCGAGACCGACTGAATATCACAAACTTGGTATTACTGGCATTCAGCTTCATACTCCAGGCCGGATACCAGGCACTAATGCGGGACAAATCCCTATTCAGAGACTGGGAGACAGCATTACGCATGCGTGGTGTAGGTATCACTGCTATAAAAGTGGAATTATCGGCATAGTTGATCATCGTGTTTTTCAGCGAAGGGAACATATCACTAGTATACAGATCGAACAACAGCGGGCAAAGTACGCTACCCAGAGGGACACCAGACTCCACGGCGACAGGGGCGCTTAAAACGCCGTCAGCAGACACACTCTGCGTTCGCTCAGAAACAAAATTGCGAATGATTGACAAAACCCTACCACCCACACCATAAGACTCGAGCTTGTACATTAAACCTTTGTGGTTGACCCAGTCAAACGCCGCGCTGAAGTCCATCTGTAGAAGGCGTGCCTCAGACCCACAATCCAGCGCAGACTGCAAATGGTGTGACACCGATATCAGTGCGTCGCAGCAGCCCAAACCAGTACTGAATGCAAACTGACCAGCTGGCAACGTCCAAGCTTAGGAGCGACCAATTTCTCGAACACCTTCAAAAAAATGGGTGTCAGCGCAATTGGTCGGTAGTTGGCGAAATGGGGCGACACTGGACCCTTGGGAATGGGAGTAATATTCCCAATACACCAACAACGGGGAAAATTCCCCAGTCATATCAGACGTCGGAAGATTACTCCATGCTTAGGGGCGAGAACATCAGCAAGCTGCTTATGAAACAGAGGAAACATACCCACCAGGTCCACGCCTCCATAAAGATACAGACCCTCAAGCAGCACCTTCATACTACCAGATCTGAACGCCAGAGGTTAAGCGAGGTTCAGAGTGACATACACGAGGCAATGACAACACATATTTGCTCTGCTTTCCATCAAAGTGAGCCGACAAGAGTTCCGCCCTTGCCAAGACATCAGCAATGATACTTCCACCGGGACCAACAAGGGGCGGCAATGAAGGTTCAACACCAAAAACTGAACCCATTAGCTCACTCCACCAACGATGTGGATTGTCAGTAATCAGTGGAGACTCCCTGGAACGCTACCTCTGACTATGCTGTGCCCTCCTATACACACGCTTAGCCTCGGCCCTACGATCCACATATGTCTGCCACAACGTTTAGTCATGTGAACGCCGCCAAGCCCGATAAGCCGCTTATTTAGCTTTAAAACCCTACCGACACTGGTCGTCAAACCACGGTTTGTTGCAAGACCTAACAGGAATAGTCTTCTTCGGGACATACCTCTCCAAAATAGACACAGTCAAGTCGTTAAGCTCAGAGATAGGATCATCACAGCAAATAAACTGGCGCCAGGGTAACACCCTTACTTCTCCAGTAATAGCATCCCAATTAGCCCTGCTGTTAACGTACACCACTCTCCTGAAGTCTACCACAGGAACAATCTGGTTCAGGTTCAATGACACAAGATATTAGTGGTCTGAAGTGCCAATAGGGGAGCCAACTGACACAGTCATCAAGTCCAGGACATCAGTCATAACGAGGTCGAGACAATTGCCAGCAATATGAGTGGACCCGCGAACTAGCTGCACACAACTAGATAAGGTGTAAAAGTCTAACGCAGATACACATAAAATCTAGCACAGAGACAAACAGATCATCACAAACACATGGTCATTTGCTTTTCGTAGCTTTCCGAAGAATTTGTGCAAATTTCATCTAGATCGATTCGTAACCTTTTGAGTTAGCTTGGTAACAGGTACAAAAGCAAGAAAAAAAAGTTCGACAAAAACATAACCTCCTTGGCGGAGGTAACTATCAGGTACTTACACAACTAGAATTGCAAATCGCACGGAATGGCCGTGGAGCGACGAATTGATCAGCGGAAACATCGAGCTACGAAGATGGCACGGGGTCTCAATAACTCATTATTAGTCGAGCTCGGGCTTTGATATTCTGTTTTCTGCTTCAAAGGGCTCGACCTTGTGCACGCCGGCAAGGCTTCTAATGAAGGAATATGAGGGCATATACGGAAAGTTCTTTGATCGCGCGCTTTTCCAATGTTGCTCCTTTGAAATGCGATCATCAGTGAGAACCGCTCGCCCTAAATCCTAATTAACCAGCAAGAAAAAGGATACTCAAACGTAATTACGATCTCACGTCCTCTTTGTAACCGTCGAAATGATGCATACGACTGAGGGATACGCGTTTCCTGTGTACGAGAGCAGCGAGCTGCTTAAGCGATCTCTCGGCTCTTAGAGGCAGTTAGAAACTCTTTCCAATGCTAGGGCGAAATTAATATATGTTCTACTGCAGGTAATGCTCTCCTTTTTTATCGCAATAAACTCTCAGAAATATCTAGGGTCGATATTCACGGGCTAAATTCATGGAAAGAAAATCCTAGAAGCGTAGGCGTTAAAATATTACTTCGATGCATAACAGTGCAGTGCAAGCGGCATGACCAAGGGTGTGGAAGCAGCAGTTTACTACCTTTTGGTAAAAAACGGGCGTTCAACTCCCGAATAAAAAAGTTAGATAATAGTTAGAAGATTGATTTCCTGACTCACCGCTTCGCCGTGAGACGTCTCATGGGCTCTAACTAAATGAATAATATTACTTGACACTACTAATTTCTTAAAACATTGATTGCTATTTCTAGAATATATAATTATGTTCCAAAGGCGCTGTGTACCAGACCTGCTACATATGGCGTCCATCGAGTAAAATGAATTCATTAGGAAGATTTAGTCTGAAGAGCTCTGACACTTACCGAGAGCAAAGCCATCTTTGGTCCACTGCGCCCTTCCCTGCTGCTCCTGTACTGCGCACCTCAGGGTGACGCTGGAACCCTGCACCACCTCCACACTCTCGGGCACCTCCACGAACCGCTGCCTCTGGCACAGCACGCCTGTTGAGAGGACACGTGGCTGTTAACAGGCAAGTCGATCATGTACACACTCTAGTTAATTGCTAACATATGGTAATTGTGAAGAATATAAATGATGAGAGTCTTCGCGAACACGGCACATCTGGAGACGGACACATTGTTGTTGGCACGAATGCCAACAGAGCAAAAGTAATAAATAATAGGAATATGAGACTGGTGCTTAGGCTTCCGGTAATGCGAAGTGATCTGACATCTCTACAGCGGCTGTGATATTAGGGAAACCATCGTAGTTGGCACGAATGCTAGTAACCTACATAATTCCTATCAAACCCTTCATACACAGATCTAAAAACCATGACTCCTTTGAAAAGACTTCTTAAATCAAGCGATGATTAGATATAAACGGTGTCTCGAAAGGAACTGGTTGCCAGATGCTTCCTGCAGGCTGCTCTACGATGAACGACATATAGGACAAAATAGCTAGTTAAAAGACAAAATATTACTTTTCATTCTTATTTGTTTGCTGTATGCTTCCGTTCTCTAAAGGTAAAATCAACATGACCGCAGCTTCAACTGGGAAATCCACACGCACTGGTTTGTTCTGCGGACATAGGCCTACTGGCCCCAGAGGAGTAAGTGCGGCTGCAACCGAACACGGGTCATCATGAGCTTTGGCGCCAATTTGAAGGAAGGTTCAAATGACCTGCGATCCCCCCCCCACTGCCTCTCCATCTCTGAGGAGGCAAGTACCCCTTCGGCGCTCTGCACGCCCACAACTGCAGAGTCAGCACACGTAGATCAGCAAAGAGCTCGCGTGCCTGGGTTGGCCTCGTACCTGCAACGCAAGGAGTGTGAGCTTGGAACGTTAGCGTGGGTAACAATAGAAAGAGCAGACTTTTGTGCCTGCAGGCCATAAGTCAGCAAACAGCGTCATGCAGTTGGTGTAGGTGCTCGTTACTTTTAAGCTGAATATTGAAGATGAAGATCTGATATCTCAAGCTGCTGTACATCGAAGTTTTACTTATTTGCAGCAAACGAAATGAACTCCTTGATGATGTCGGGTGTGTATGTCTTGCTGCATAGCGAAACAAACAGCTTCTTGTTCTTGAGACTATTAATAGAGTTAAATTTTTCCGCAGCATTCTGATCTGTTGGCACACCATACTCTCGGCATCTTTTTCTCCTTGTTATTTTTGTCCAGGAGTTTTCTCGAGAAGCCGTCTTCAAGCAAAATAAATCGGACGTTTTTTTTATTTATTTTTGGGTTTCCCGTGTTCTGGTTTACTTTAGCCACTAGCTAGGCCTTCGGAACATCGGTTTTTCGTACCCAGTTTGCTTCCTTCCGCTTTACTACTTCTACTTCATGATGTTACTTTCCTCTGCTCTTCCTCTTCTCTCCCGACTTCTTGTTCTCATACGCGTTGACCTAGAGGGGAAACACCATCGTGCATGGGTTTCCCGTGTCTATCGACATACTAAATGTTCCATCTTTTACCTCTGTAACATTGCTTTTGTTATGTAAACGGAGGATTAAACTAACTGCTAAATATATCTACAATATAATAAAGACCGATATGTTTGTTTATCCATTTCCTGTCACGCTTTAACGAAACAGATAGGCAGAAATTAGCCCAGGTTGGAGGCTCTGGTCGTCCTCTCAAGCTCCATTGAAAACTGATAGGTAGAAAATAGGTAGGGTTGCAGAAGATGGCAAACTTATCTTAATTAGGGACAGTTGAAATTCAAAAATGAAGATATCGCAGGCTTAGTCTAATTGTACGAGTATTACCTTCCCATACATCGAATCTATGGCAAAGTATCGAGCAGTCTCAAGTCTAAATGCACTTCTTGCGATGCTGAAGTTGAAATCTTAGCATTGACGGTATCAGAAGCTTCCATTGGCACTCTCATGCATCTTGATTCGTAGTTTCTTCCCACAGATGATTTCGTTGATTCAGCTATTCTTCCAACTTTGATGCAATTGTCGACGAAACAGCTTTCAATAACCTAAAGACCATCTGGCAAATATGACACACTAGGGTATCTATGATATCAAATCGAATCAATTCTTTTCAGTGTTGCTGAACTTACTGCAAAAGTAATGAATTATTTTCATGTCAGAAAATATGAGTCTTGATGCTCAGTAATTAGGATGCCGTGAACCCTCATCTGGTTGATCTTTGATGTTGGCAATTGTATGAAGCAAAGCATGGTTAATGAAGAAGGATCAACACAAATTATTCGCTGCCATTTTATGACAGCGCGGGCATACTAGTATATCAATATGACCAAATGCGTACATAGATAGGATACGGTACTGGAGCACACAGTGGGCAGTTTCGACATCTCCACTGTAAAGTACTTTTTGAAGTGAAAGTGCAGTGCATAAGGAAATGAAGTGCCCTTATGAGAATAGGACGTTACAGTAAAAAGAATCGGTTTTGAAAAAGTTTGCTGAGCCTGCTGCATTCTATTCTATAGCTATCGCAGAAAGTAAAACAGGAAAATTACAGGCTATTGTTGAATACCCGCCGGCCCCAAAATAGTCTTAAAAACATCAGATACACCAATAAAAAAATGGAAACGTGTAAGATAATGAAAGGCTAAATTATCTGCAACTATGGGAAATAGAGTACAGATAGGCGTAGAAATATAAATGAAAGACAATGCAGGAAGTATCTTCGAAGAGTGAGACTGCCATTATTATGTTCTGCCGAAGCTTTAAGTTTTCATCCAGATACAAGTGCAAATTCTTTTCCCACAGAACAATGGCGAGAACCACAGGTGAAATCCGAGTAATAAGATTAAACGAGGTGCGTTTAGGTAAATGGACTGCGTTACGTTAGACAGAGTTCGTCAGGGTAAAGTGAAGGGCGTTAGTTAGACGGGGTATGTTAGGTTACAAGAGCTCCTTTAGGTTGCACTAAAGTAAGTCATAATACTGTAGCATCGACAGCTACAGTTTTGAAGGAGAAAACATTACTTTACTGTGGACAATCCAAGGGTCCCTCATATGCATGAGCTTGCCGTAAATTTCTCTAATGCGAAGTAAAATGCGTAACTTTGGCTCACAAATTGCCCAAAAATACCATATAAATATTATACGAATACAACAAAGTATTTAATGCCCATCACAATAATTTACGATTAATTACAGTGATATAATTCACTAAACTATGCACATCAAACGAGTACCGCTCCATATTAATTAGATTCATGTTAACAGATGCAGCGTATCGTCAACACACGAGTTTTACAGTTCGTGTATAGCTACCACAAGAGATGTTTTACTTCACCTCCCATCAATGTTGCACAAGAAAAAAATACATTACATAAGTTCCTGGAAACACTCTTGATATCGCTCGCTTTTATCTCAATATTTGCTCAAATGTTGCGCCTAAGGAATCTTGCAGGCAAGTCGAACTTTAGCATATGAACCAATATGGCGTGCGCGCCCACATAAAAAGCCGGGCTTCCACAAAAAGAAAAAGCCGTGCATAATAAAAAACCGGCGCCGGTTTTATTCAAATTTTGGGCTGCGTTCATACTTTGGGGCGGTCTCATTCAGTATGCATCAGAGAACTGCACGAATTTAGCAGCAAATTAACATTTTATCATTTTAAGTTGCCTCCAAATATGGTGAATCTGCCAGCCAAAAGTTGGGCATTTTATGACGAAAATTCATTACTGTATTCTGCTCTCACAGGAGTTCCAGTTTTGGCCGCTTAGTCAGAGATTTGATTAAAGCCCGACGCTGGATATCTGCATGCACTAATTTTAATCCTGCACTGAAAGCAAAGTAAATAGCGAACCCGTAGTCAGAATAATGGAGCAGTGTTAACTACCATTAAAATTTGAATAATCTGCTTAACGTCAGAGTATCTTGAAGAGCTACACTGTAATCTAGCAAACTAGCAAAATTTACATCAACTCGTACAACACATGTAAGAAAGTGTGTCTACCGGACATGAATACTAGACCCTACGTTATAACGCTATTTCGAATAAGAAAATGGATTGTATGTACACGATAGTAAGGTTTGATTCGCTAAGAATTATTTATAAGCAATATCAACCCTTTGCGTACTGAAGCACGGATTTTGTAAGGATTTTTGTAGTGGTTTCATTTTTGACAATTAATGAGTGCAGCAACGACAGTTCACATACGACGAGGAGCCCGTACGACAGCACCTCAAGTGCGTCCAAAGTAAGGTGTCCACTGTAAGGTAAGGTATTCTCAAGGAAAAGGCCTCGTCACGCGGAAGCGAAATAAAAAGGGCAACACCAAGTTATTAGAAAGACTCATACATTCTTACACCTCCTAGCGGATATACCGCCAACATACCTATTCAGAGATACTAAAACGAGCTGGTTCTGAAATATAACTCGATAATGACATCAAAAAATTGTATTTGAATAGATATTAGTTTAAGTATCCCTAGACAAAGATTGAGGTTTCTCAGTAGGATTGACAAGTGGATGTACATTTCAAGAATAGCTGGAAAGCCAAGCTCAAAGGTGCACCACGTAAAGAAACTGTAAGTCAACAGAGATGAGGAAGAACAAGATGAAAATTATCAGAGGACGGAGGTAAATAAAAGGGAAGCTAAGTAGGCATCATAAATTGATGCTACAAGCGCATAGCAGGGGCTAAGGTAACCGACTGGGTATCCCTCTGAGCACGCATAACTCGATCCCCGCAGCAGCTGATGGACGAAGCTATGGGACGAAGAGCTAGCCTTACAAGTGAGTAATGGTAGTAGTTACGTAATCGTAGCACTGTGTAAAACGATATTTGTTCCCCGCAAGTGTCATATTCCAACTACTTTAACAGCACAGCAAAAGTCAATTTTACACGACAGACTTTGATTTTTGAGGATTCACAGCAATAAAATCTCCTCAATACATCTATTTTTGACACAACCTATTTCACTTTTAATTACGTGGACTTCTTCGCAAGGTGGATGCAACAAACCTTTGAGAGACTCCACCAATAGCCTATGTTTAATTTAGCTTAGACAGCCGGCAGTAGACTGACCAACGGTCCCATTCCCTGAGAACAGCTGAAACTTACACTCCGGCCCTCGACTGAGCTACTCCCAATATGTCAGAATCACTTAGGTATCTGAGGAAGAAAAAGCAAAAGATTTACGGCTTAAATTTGAGAATTCAGTCCTTTCAAGCCAATGCGCATCCAGTGATTATATGCTGCCCTGTCTCCTCTATGCCAAAGGCACAAAAGAAAACACAAAACTTGGTGAAACAGCACCTACTTAGATTCCTATCAGAGATGCCACTATTTTGTAATCCACAATGACCTTCTGTTTATACTCATCACAGTTCAAAGCTCCCAGCAGATATTTGACACAGTCATAATCCTCCGTTTGATGCAGTGACTGAACCATTTAGGATTGGATACTTGTTCTCCAGGCTCTTGGTTGAGCTATCGATGAAGTGTCTGTATTCACTTGATTAGATCACTTCCAATTTTAGTTGGACTGAAGGGTCCTTGAATGTCACAACAGTACCACAAACTACTTGACTTGGCAAAGAAAATAAAGAATATTTGGTGAAGTCTTCTTTGGCTTTTTACTGGCACACTCGATTCCAACGCGTACCTTCCACTCCTTCAGCCTTGAAATGAAAACTTAGCATTTGACATGGTCAAAATAAGATCTCCGATGAAGTCATTCAAAGCTTGATTTTGGAGATGAGGATTCCTCTCACAAACTGTATCTGTAACGCCACAATCCGCTTCACCATGCAGAAGTAGTACATGGCTCAGTGGTCGATGTGTTCACGCCCTATTCTGGTAATAGTAAACCTCTCTTTTCCCCTCTGTACCATTGTTGTGGGGTAGAAAATCTGCCGTCAGCCTGTCTGTGGCTGCTCTTGTATCGTGTCCTTCGTGTGTCGAAAACCCTTTTCTTTTAGACTTTTAATTTGGTCAAATTTCCGTGATTAGGGCAAAATTTTAATGGAAATTTATAAATCGGCGATAGTTCATGAGGTTTGCGAAGTAAATAGAATGCGTGATATTATTTTTGGCATGAATGTAATTTTCTTTATTCGCGTATTATGTTTTATAGTTGCCGTTTAGGGTAAATTTCGTGTTTTAGCCCTAGGTTATACGTGGCACCTGCGACGAATTATTCTGCCTGGAGTATTAGCAGCGAATGCAGGCCAATTGCATGGCTGTGATCAGTGCTCTAAGTGAATTTACTAAGTTTCAATATACGTTAATAGTTTTAATAGTTAAGTTCGCCTATCCAGTGTTATGGAAACAGCGCCCCGGGGATTCTGTGGGTTGCCTTGGCCACTAGCTAGGTCTTTGAGAAAGCTGTCTTTCGTGCTCCTACGCAATCTTCAGCGTTCATGCTTCTGCTGATCGTGCTGAGTTCTGTTCCTTTTCTTCTCACTTGCTGTTCGCGTGCGCGCTGACTTGTGCGTGGGTTCCGCGTTTCTATTGACCTTAGTGTCTTTTCTTTCACTCTCTTTGGAACATACATGTAGTGTAGCCAGTGCGTAGGGAGGCTTGAACAGAGTATGCTGATAGCTAATATTCCTTTTTTTCGCCTAATAGGTATTGATATTTTTCTTTTTTTTTTGCAGAGCTGTGTAAAGACTAAATTTTTAAACCTGTGTCACCGGACTTTTAGGGAATTTTGAGGCCTATGTAAACTGTGAGATATCCTTCTAGAATTTTTTGTGGAAGATTGAAACTTGTGGTTCCTGTGGAAACGTGCCGATATTAAATCGCTGAATATTGTCAGATGGCACCAAATTTTATCAGCTTGTGGTTTTTGAAGTAAAAAGAAAACGCTGTCTGGTTCTCTACTTTTCCGAACGTCTATAATTTAGTGAACTCTCCTAAAGCTGTTCGGCGAACTGTTTGGTAATATGGCAAATACCAAAACTACAACACCATCCTGTCACCAACGTGTTATGTTTGAAAAGTTGTGGGAACACCTTTGCTATCATCACCAAAACAAAATGCTATGACCACAACCCTTACACACGGACTTTACTTGTTTAGAAGTTAGTAATATAAGTAATGATAACTCAGTGATTACGAAAATTAATTAATTGCAACTTCATTGCCTTGACCACAAAACCAAAGTTAGGAAGTCAAGACCAGTCATTTAATTTTTTTTTATTAATTGCGAAGGGTTGAGAAATTACAGTTGTAACCCTGGAACAAGACAAACGTGAAAATCTGTTACATGGTGACAATAGAAGCAACTCCGATTATGGCAGGTCCGTCGAGATACGCAGTATTCGATTATTGAAGATGATACCGTTATGATTGAAAACATCAAATTAAAGACATACACCCAACTTCATTGTTATTTAAGAGAAGCTGAAATCTGCCTTTTCTCTCTCTCTCTCTCTTTTTCGTTAGGTATGAATAACAGGATGCTCCTCCAAAAATTCAAGTAGTTATTCGTTTACCATTAAAAAGGGGGTTTGACTATTTTTCGGATAGGTCTATCGAAAAAAATTCTTACAGCATAGCAGGTAAGGTTATTACTTGTTTTTCGTCATTCACAAAATGACTTACGTAATAAAAACATCAATGTGCCACAGCTTGATGTAGGCAATCCTGTCATATCAATCAAATGAATGAAATTTGCCATTTTTAGTAATTATTTTTTGTTGCAAATACCATAGAGTACCGCTCATACTATTTAGCATATGGTTGGAATATTTCTGTAATAACCTGAAAAATAAAATAAAAATGGCAACAAACAATACTAAAATTTTCACAAACGTAAACATTAGAATGAAGACTATAGGTACATCATCACAATTGAGGACAGATATTCATTTAATAGAAGGTAGATCTAACAGTTATCAAGGATATAAATCTTTATTGAGAATAGATATATTGCAGTTAGTAACGGCGATAAATAAATAAATGTTAATGCAGATATGTATATTTACCAACGAAAGGAAGGATATGGGCTCAAAATTCCCAGAAGCTCATCGTCCAACGAGGGCTCAGCAGGAGCACGAAAGTGATAGCTTTGAGAACTCTATGCTCTCTTCAGTTGCGCAGCGAATACACTAATAACAATAACAAAATTTATCGTAGCAAAGTTCGAGCTAAGATCAGGAAGCGGAAGTTATTTGATTCTAAGAAACATAAAAAAATGCCCCCATTCTACAGAAAAATATGCCATCGTTCATACAGAAAATAGAAAGCTATCGGGAAAGGTTTCGTGCAATTCGACCTCCAGTATCGAATTGCTCAGGGGCTAAGAGTAACTCAATAATTTCATTCTTTCATTTCCTAAGGTCTCGTATATTTATCTATAAGTTTAGTATTTCTCGGAAGGGGAAAATGTGAGAGCCTGAAAACTATTAGCGCATCGTTGACAAAGCAAGTTGTTTTATAGCCCAAACGACACGGTAAGCCGGAACTGATAAAGGGAAAGTCAGTCTGGTTTCACTTTCGTTGCCATCGTTCGAGGTTTTACTGAATGATAAGCTTCCACCCAAAATTTAGAAACTCAGTATTAAGTAACATCAGTCCCACGATAAGGCACAATGGTTGTGTCCAGAACAGAAAGCAAAGTGAATGCGTCTTTTACAACTTAAGTTCTCCTACTAACACTATTTCCCACATCAGATTAGATAAATCGCGGCAGACGGACCCTGAGGCCCCTTCCCAGAGAGTAGCCGAATCCCCGTCCTGGTCCGCACTAAGCTATTGCCGCTATGCAGAGACACGACTTCTCCCTAAGGTCACAGAGATAACAAACAGCAGTCCTTCAAACTCGCCACAGCTCGACTCTATCCTATCGCCCAGACGGGCACCGTGAGCACGCCATGCATCATGTCAGTATGAAATTGTGATGTCCCAAAATCATAGTTCTGCTTCATCTGGTCCCATGGGCTCCGGTATCACCTGGAATATCTGTCTCCAAGTTGCCAATCAACTAAAAGCTCCGGCGCTAATACGGTAGGGGCCGCATTACCAGCCGTATTGTCTAGGGAAGCTGCTCCACTTTCTCGGGATACTTTTAGCTTCTTCTTCTTCATCTGCACGGAGCTTGGCAACAATGAAAAACTTATTTTTAAAAACAACTCACTGGCATTATTATAATTGCTATTACTATTATTATAGCACATTAAATGCAATGTCAGTAGTCGTTTATCTGTAACATTTTATTGTGTGCGTGGTATACAAGCAATGTATGCAGTTCTAGTGAAATCATTAGCTATACAGTATTACACAGCACCACAGAGAACACGCTAATTATTGAGTAATGTATATTTTTCCAATAATATCGCTGCAAGAGTGTTTTCAACAGAGTTTATTGAACATATTTGCTATTTTTTTTACTTCTGATACTCTGCAGAGTTTATTTTCCCATTTAAGTTTAGATGCTCGTATGCACAAAGTGACGATTAATGCCGAGACAAATCGGAGCATGTTTTTTGTGCTTGCAATATGTTATAATTCCTTCCACATCGATGTGTCCATTGTTTTGCTCACGACTAATTGCCGCTTTGTTTTTATTCTTCAACAGATCTCAGAAAACTCAGCACTAGAATATGTATATATTTTGAAATATGGTAATAAATCTATCACCAATTTGAAGAAAGACAACGTTGTAGAACTTCTAGTAGAAAAACCGAAATAGTCACGAGTAGGTGGTCACTTCGATCTTCTCTCGTTTTGATAGGTTTATTCAGGCACCAAGGTAAATAACTGCTCGCAGTGGAGAGAGCAACATTTTATATGTTTTTGGACATTATTCATAATAATAATAATTAGCGTTTGCACAGACGCTAATAGACCGGAGTAAAAATTCTGTTCATTGTAAGGCAAGAGTTACTCACTAAAATAGAGGACGGAAGCTTACTATGTACCGTGTTCCATTATGTACTAGCTTTATTTTGTAGCAGAGACTTATAATGACAACGTGACAAAACTTTTATACATTTGAGTATAAATGCACGTAGAAATTAGCCACAATAGAACGTTCGTTGAAGATATATTCTTTGTTTCCATGTAAATTTATCAGATAATAATAACATGGGATATTTCATAACAACTTCAGCTTTGTTATCCTCCATGATATAATAATAACTGTACACCAGCAGCTGTTGGCAACAATTGTTTCCGTCTCATTGAACTTTTGCCGTTTTATCATCAGAAACCAGCTCCTGGAATGCTCTTGATTCTGACTTGAAATAACAAAGAATCACTGAAAAATAATACTAGCAGGAAGGTGTGAACTTTGTGGAAGCCCCAAAATTTTGTGGAGTAAATCCGTTCACGGAGCCTGTTAGATCTTTCAACTTGCCATTAGAGAACATTGGGAAACTCAACGCACTGAGCGGAAGGCATTTAACTTTTTGAATTTCTCTAAATTGGCTATCGAATTCCTGAGGGGCTTTCTTTTTCACTCTGCCCCCGGCCTCAGGGCACAATACTCTCATTAATATTACACGACAGGCACTGGCATTACCACCTGGAGCTCCAGATTACGTTCAAACTTCTCGGAATAGCAATGCAATTCCAAACAAAAGGAACGTTCACGATTGGCTCAGCAAAGAGCTCCGCCCAAGAGAAGGGACTTGTGTCCCACTTTTGTACCAAATACATGTGCCGCCGTCGCACTTTTACACAGCGCGATAGCACAAAATGCAGAAACTGTGTCACTTACTCTATTCGGATATTGAATTTAAAGCTACAAACTGAAGGCAAACGCTGGCAAATGATTGCTCTTGCTCTCAGGAGAAACTTAATTCGTACCAATTGCTCCCGTACCACTTATAAAAAATTGGTTGTACGATAGGAAAATACGAAACAATAATATTATGAAACTTGGCTAATTATTACTAAAAACAATATTAGATAGAATTTTCCTTGCAGATGGAAACGACTCCCACTCATAAGGGATATCGTTTTTGTTTATTATATTTGTAGCAATAATATGGGATAGTAACTATTATAACGTAATCAGGAGGAAAACCTTCACAGAATGCCACATAAGTAAATTCGTTTTAACATACACATGTGCTCACTGGTATGTCAAAATCAAAAACAGTCTCTTTTGATATGCACTACAATGGAGAACCCAACTGTGAACGGGACTTTCTTTGTGAGGACGTACGTAAAGTTATTTGCCAAGGTGTTGTATTGTTTGATGTGCTGTCCACAACAAATTGGTGTCGATATTTCACATTTTATAAACGTGTACCAATCTTACTTTTTATTTTATTCTACAGCCTCAACACTCTTCTTAGTCCAACACGCACTGTACCCAATAGTATTCAGTATAAATCGTACTTTTATTTTCAAGATATCAAGACTGCTGCTCCAAAAATCACCAGGAGGAATTTTCATAGCTTCATTGTTGCGTGTAGGAGCGATGCTTTCTTCTTGCAACAGCGTATCTGCCCATAACTTCAACACTTTTCACAGAAGAACAAGCACTGTGATGAGAAGGTCCTAACAAAGCTCACTGCCATTTCCAAAACAGCTGCTCCAGAAAGTAGCAAGAGGCTTATTCAGAGCACCGGTTGCTGTAGGAGCGGCGGTGCTTTCACCCAAGAGCGGCCGGAGGAGGCGCGCTCTCTATGGCTCAGACATCACGACCCGCTGTGATTCCTTTCTCCGGCAGCAGACGGCAATTGCCTCGGTCTTCATCTAGGGCCTAATTGGCCCGGAGACCCGAGGCAAGACTGCCATGTCGGGCGTGAGTGTCGCAGGGCACAGTGTAGATTGGCTACGCCTATGCCAAAGAGCCAATTTCCGAAAGGCACTTTGCCTTCGGCGCCAGAGAAGAAAAGCTGTACACGAACATAAAATACGGACTAGTGGGACGGCCGACCAACTCGAGCCGCGCCAAAGGAAAAATATTTGGATGATATTAAAAAAAAATGCTTGTTATAAGAAATACAAGACTTAACTTCCCACCGAATTGTAGTTTTGGGCATAAATATGAAAATTCGTCGATGAAGCGAACATAATCGTAAAACTTAATGGATATCATTTACATGTATCCCTGCCTTTATCAAAGGTACAAATACTAATGTAGGTAGACATTTACGTCATGAACATCACAAACCCCGAGCAGAATCCATATGCCGTATGATGCAATTTAGCTAATAATTTTCAGGTGAATAAGCAGGTTCTTTAGTTGGCAACTGATGCCTCGAGGGCCGAGTCTTGGTGAAATTTAATACGTGATTTTCATTAGAGTCATGTAGACTGTGTTTATTTTCCACTCCTCAGTAACTCACAACATGGACGCTGGAAATTAAATTTAATTTAAAATATAATTCACATGCATCTGGTTACCTTAGATATGCCCACGGCAGAAGGTAAACATTAAACAAGGTTTGTCTGGACTATTTTTGAAAATTTAGTGTATGCGGGAATTAATCTATTTTGCAGTAGTTTGGACTATTCTGAAAATGTTTTTGAGTAGAGTTTATCTATATTTTCATGCAGAACAGCAGGTCACAGTCATAGCAAACGCAACGCGATTCCTTGACACAGTAGAATCAAAACCACCAATAATATGAACAGTAATCGAGTGTCAATACAAGTTGTAATTCTTTTTCAAAGACAGAAAAGATAGCTATAACTTAATAGCCAATCGAGCCAAACCAGAAAAACAGATGCAAAACTACTGACGTAAGTGGCAAATAGAATAGATTAACAGGAAAAAATAAACGAGTATGAAAATGAAACATCTATTCACCGAGTGAGTTAATATAAAAAATTCTCGTTTTAAAAGCGAGTCATGCTCCACCTATGACGTTTCATGTGTTCCCTAATTGGGCACACATGAAACATGAGCGAGATGCAGACCTGCCCCTCCACAAGCTCTGAACTTCAAGTTGGGAAGAAACAGAGGATCTTGATCTATTGAGGCGTAGGTAAACTTTTCGTCCCAGGATCTTGGTCGCTTGTAAGCTAATTTTGAATTTTAGGGTTTTTTTAGAATCCCTGGGATGACGGGATTTTCAGTTAGTTTTGGGATTCAAAACCCTATATACCTACGCAGAGATGGCCCACTTTTCTCGAGGTGCCAATAGAGCTATTCAATTAGGAGAAAAAGATGTTTATTTTATTAATTAAAACGATTAATCGACTAACGACGATTAATCTACTAACGCCAAAAAATAACTTCAATTTCTCGTAATGATAGCAATATTAAATGCATTGCCAAATGGGGAAAGTGTAAAATGCTATCTATTTTCTGGAGTAGATTGAAATGAACATTTGAATCGCTAGACGAAGAAAAACACACAAAAGAAGAATGACTTGCATTAGAGCACACAGTGACGTTCCCAAAAGCCTTGACCTCTCCGCTGGAGACCTGACAGCTTCTAAATATTGCCTCCTGCCAGCGTTAAATTCTCTTCAAGGGCAGAAAGTAGGAACGCTCCAGCGGAAGAAAGTTTCCAAGTAAGCAATGCAGAACTGTAACTTCACTCAAAACAAAAGAATTTGAAAAGGGGTTTTCCCCATCATCCTTCCTGAGAGGAAATTCTACAACGTAGGTTGAACCAATGAGTTTCGAATGCAATAAATTAACCATAGGAGACATCAGATACAGTATGTAGGTAGAAATATGATAAGAAATATGTTGCGACTCTGAGCCCGAACTTCGTGTGTGCTCAAATGCATTAGAATGGAAGCAAGCAATACGCAGCGAAACTTGTAGCAAGCATCGAATAATTCTGCAGCAAAGTTCAAAATTACAGTGCATGTGCATGGAAAGTTTAGTTACTTAAAGGTCACAGTTCAGAAGGTCAGATAACTCATATTACTTAACGAAAATGCAAAGCACCACGGGCAGATCTCGGAAAGAGTCCAAACGGAAAATAACTAGGGAATTTCCGATCGAGTGACTGTACCATAGGGTAGACAAATAATCTAAATTGATATTAGTTAATTGCTATTCGTCGCTTGATCTAAGTAAATAAGAGTAGCTAGGTAAACTACGCCAAATTGCACAGCATGAGTTCTGCTCTATACTTTCTGGATAAATATTTTGAAGAAACATTTTTATTTGTTTTATTCACTTATTAGAACTTTTAATCTTATTGATTTACTCCTTCATTAATTGATCATAATGGATGACTGGTCTTCCTTTGCTGTCCTACAACCAAAAGCAGGTAGTTCTCAGCCATTCATTCGCTAGTCTACGTACAAAATAGAATAGGAAAATCATCAAAAAGATTTCTTATTCTTCATGCATGAATTTGATATACGGTACACACAATAATGAAAAGTACCGTGGCACTTCAAGCGCACCAGATTGCAGTGTTTAACCCAACAACAAATAATAACTTGGAAGAGTTGCCCAAACTATTCCTCAGGTTTCCTTTTCACTGCAAATTCTAAGCCGCTCGATCTGTTCCCTCCCTCGGGTGATCTGATGCGCTACATGAAATTTCTATTAGCAAGAAGTTTAGCGATATCAGATCCTCCAGGGGATGCTGCTCCCTGCCCTAACGATGTACATAATTCAGGGTCGGCCGATCTTTCGGAAGAGCAATGCTTTGCTTCTGGAAAATATTCTACCTAAAGAGCGTGTAACTAATCACGCTTAAATATGAGTCATCACAAGTCGGAATCGGAAAACTGTTGCTTATGCTACAGCTGGGTGAAAGTTATCCCTATTGGTAACTCATTAATAATGATAACTTGAACACTGATTATACAGGAAGCCCATAAAGTCCCTTCACAACTTGTCAGAGAGATCTATAGTACAGTAAAACAGACTTATGGACCTTAGGTATTGATTCATAGAGTTTCACAATTCGGTAGTTATGGGTTGTATGTAGGTGATAACATCTCCAATATAATGAGACAAATGATTAGTTTTAGAAGAATTGAAATATTATATTGAAAAAGTAAGCTTACAGATGAAGCGAAGTGCTTTCTCGCGTATAAAAACACTGTAAGGAAACAAGCA
>LQNS02278081.1:1270938-1282389 GCA_001587735.2 Parhyale hawaiensis
GAGGAAGCCAGCGGGGGTTTTCCTGAAGGGCTAACTTACTGCCGTCATTTATCGCACACGTGCACCAGTCATTAATAACCCAATAAGCCGTCATTTACAATGACGGCTCGGGACACTAGTTACATATAAAAGCCAAGCATTTCAGTCTTTCCGCTAAAACATAGAATGCTGTGCATATAAATACAGTATATCTTCTATTTAAGGCTAGTTTGGTACCGCAAATAAGCGACGTTCCGCCGTGCCTAGTATAGTCAAACCAGCGTAAGGAGTCCGATGGGCGTGGCTAAGAACGCAAAGCGACTTTGCCAAATCTCACTTAAGCGCGTGGTATAACTTGTCTCAATCAATAAAATTATATTGTATTCGAATACTCACAGTGTATTAGTTAATAGATTAGATTTAGCACTGCTGCGTTCAATTCAGCCCCGCCCCTAAAGGACTGCTTACGCTTGTTTGACTATAGCAAAACATTCTGTACACTATATAATAGCTCTTTACACTCGCTGAATTAAACTAATGGTTTCCATCAGATTATGAACACTGTGCCACTATTGCGAACGTTTAATTAAACCAAAATGAAGTGCTCAGTTTCAGAGAATATTCACCTGCATTTTATTCCTCCATGTTGTATTGAGACATTAAGGGGGGGGGGAACCTTTTCCACCAAGGACGAATAAAAATGGATCTAGTTCAAATTCTTACTGAATACACACAATCTAGTACTGGAACATTCCCTTGGGTGAAGATTATATTTACAAAAAATACTGAAAAAATCCCCTGTTTTATCTAGCTCTACGCAAATGCTCATAACTTTTAAAGCATAACACTTGGATTAATTCTGAAAACATCATTTTATAGGCAGATCATTGCTTTGTAAAGCACAGCTCGGACATTAGTGGAATTCTTTTGTTATAGCGGATTTATTTTCACTCATAGTAGGAAAACTTGATGACGCAGTTTTGCAATGTATGTAAATAAAAAATCGGAAATTTTGTTTTTGAATATTATAACAATTTTCTTGAACGTACTGTACTCTTGTTCAACTTTTAATCACAAGAAAAATTACAAAAAATTAAGAAAATTGTTACAGAAGTAAGAATGTAATGAGGCTTCAAAGCTCAAAACCTTACTCCTACGAAAATCAGCTTCAAAGATAGAATGTCAGTTGTGAGACGCTAAAACAGCCCGGCACTGTTTCTTTGGGAAGGCTCAGCCCTGTCTTTTTTTATAGTAAGGGAATCCATAGCTTGACATGTTACACACAGGGGCTCAAAAATATCCCTCCCCTTCAAGTTTAGTACTCACAAGTTGCGGTCTGAAATACAGAGTTACCGTATGCTTGTATTTTCTGTAAAAACGATAAATTATTCATAGTTTGCTACTGCTGCTGCTTACGTACGACGGATTCTGATTTGCACTACGAATCGGTAATGCCTCGCATCTGCTACCAGTATTGAAAAAATATGTTTTAGGGTAAAGGAAGATATTCATGAGGCGCTGTCGGATTCTACGTTGATATTAATATGGTATTTTTCGAAACCTCCCAGGACACAACATGGTATTTAGAAAAAAAAGGTAAAAGGAGGGACTTATAATATGCCAAGGAAAGTGGGAACCCAAGCATGGAGCACCGCTCAAGGAAAGAACAAATTGGGAAAGAAGAGGAAGAACACAGGAGAGACCATCGGCAGAAGTAGGGAAAAAATGAAGTCCTGCGGAAGTCGCCGTTAGAGCAAAAGCCAACTAAACCTATACCCACGGTGCATGACCGCACGTGCACTCGGAAGGACATTCACTATATTCACTTTGACCTTCCAACTAAAAACATGAAATATATCCTTTTATATGTAATTTATGCTCTGTTTTCTCAACTCTAAAGGGTGATGGTTGAAAGCTATTGAGTACAGGAAGTTAAAAAGAATGAGTATAAAATATTGCACACACACCCAGCCAATGCTCTTGGGCGGAGTACTGCTTGTCGCAAGATACATGTTGTCTAAAATGCTGCACCTCATGCATCATACTGGCTCGCAGCCCAGCTGTATCAGGAGGAACTGAAATATTTTTCAACACAGATATATACTGTATTCTACCATCATAATTAACACGTCACATTAAACTTAGTGCCGGTATGCAATTCACAGCTATTACGGCAGAACACGCGAACGACAATCCTCCATTTTCCAACATAGAAAACTGTTCAAGGTTGCCGTGATTGCTGACTGAACCGCCCGCATCTGGATAACGTGCTCGCCCATCCAGAACGCCATAATATTAAAGCCAATAATCACCATTTTATGTGACGGAGGCCGGTATCATGATGCTCCACTAATGTAATTAGCAAAAATGCTGCCCTGGCAGCCATCAAAAGTGAATCAATCGTGATATGATTCCGTGGCTGGCGCTGCGACAGATGGTCGCGAGTTTGCGAGCTAATAAACACGTTTTGCTGAGCCAAAGAATTTTAGAATAAAAGTGCGGGGGCCGCTGCAGAAATGTCCGGCGTTTATGCATCATTGGCGACGGGGTTACACGAATTTGTGAGGGGGTATTAGCGAGGGTCCGATGCATGCTGACGAAATAAGGGTCCTCGGAAATGTGCATTGCTGCTGGGATACACTTGCTTTTCAATCATCATAGTTTCGTATGAATTAGAGTTATACGGTACTAATGTAACTTATACCTATTCGCTTAACTGCACCCGTACAGAAAACAACCAGTATCGCGACTCCACACACGTGAGATGATGTGTGAAACGTCACCTGGACTTTGTCTAAGACACGCAAGGTAGGTAATGCCATACGTATTTAAATAGATTCACAAGCTTTTATAAACCGTATTGTTTGGTATTTTTAAACCCTTTTGCGGCTTGTGACAGATGTTGAGGAGCGCCTGTCAGACGTACTAATATCTACAATATAACAAAGACCGCTGTGTACTTATCGGTTTGTTTAATTATTAGTATATCTTCCATTTTCTGTGGTGCTTAAAAAAAAACAGATAGGCAAAAATAAGGCCACGTTAAAGACTGCACTCAGAGACCGGTGAGGTAATAATATTTAACTAAAATTTTCTAGTTAACATGTTTTGTTTAGAATAACCATATATTTCCGTTATTATTCTGAAATCGAAGAAAATGCTTAGTTTATAGTACATTTTCGTTTCATTGCTATTACAATGTATCTGGTAATAGAATCAGTAACCAAATCTTATTATGCAATGAGTAAAAGTAAGCAAATCCAGCTAAGTACTATATTTTTTAGTAAATTTTACCGCAAAACTTAGTAACATAACCAAAATATTTAATCCAACGAATTGGCAATAATTATCTGATAGTTAACTCAACCAAATTTTGTTTAAGCCGAGAAAACCGGTCTCTGCATGTGTGGCATTCTGTCAGGCTTCGTTAAAAACTGACGGGCGGAAAATAGAACAGGTTGGAATGATGTCGAACATACCTGTATATGGTAATCTTATATTCTAATGCACTTCTTGCTTGGCCAATGTTGAAATCCAATCAATGGAGATATAAATGCAGCTCCTCTTAGCACCCTGATTTATACTCTGTTCGGCGTCTTCCCACATCCAAACCTTAGCTGCTCTGATTTCAAGCTCAACTTGAATTTGAGTACACGATCAACGGAGCACAGTGGGAGATGTACTGCAGCGTACCGCTGGCTGGTAAAGAACACGAAGATTTCTTGGCAGCTATTACTTTTTTCCAATTTGATTTCCTCCTTTTGATGAAACTTTTCGCTGGAGGAACAAACCCCGACTTATATATCCCTGAGTATCTTCTATACCGAACAGAGCTTATATTAGCAGTGATGCTCGAGTGCGGGATAAAAAAAAAATAATTGTTATCTTTCCTTTCATCAGAACACAGTTTTGCGTTGCTTAGGGGAATTTAGGTCTTCAATAGTAATCTGCAAATTGGAAAGAAGTCATTCATGAATGAAATGACTTAGAAATGTTTGGAGTTCTCATGTTCCTTAATGCGACAAATTAAAATACTCCCGGTGTAAAACATATTCCCACCCGGTATTTCCAGAAGTACCTACGTGAAAGTCATTTACGAGGTGGTTCCCTCAAAGAGTCAACGGGAAACAAGTCGGGAATGAAGAGGGAGTATAAAAATGAAGAAGGGGATGAAAAGGGAAGGAAGTATTAACTTGACAGTGAGATTATCTTTAATTCATGAAACTGTCAACTGCAAATCATTGCTAATAAACCTCAACTCGGGTATGTTAAAACACGTTTTCAGTGAAGTTTCCTTTGTATAATGATGATTGTTCTCGACAGTTGACATTTCAACAAAGCTATCCTAGGAAAACCCGAAGGTTTATTAAGTGCTTATAGGGTAAACTATTTTTTTAAACACAGTATTACTATAAACATAAATGTTTACTGAGATATGCTGCTCTAAATAAGTGAAAAGGAAGTGGTGAAAGCCTGACGAGATATAAAATGGAAAGTAAAGGATATGGGCGAGTATAGTACTACCTGCACATCAAATCAATTGGGCCGCGCATGGCAGTATTGGGTCCTCACATAAGCCTATACTCAGCAGTTACACCAGCGATGGCTTGAGACAGAAAAAAGTGAGATAAGAACGCTAAAATGTGGCAGCTAATTTCACGCAAATCAAATGAGAGAGTCACGCGTGCTGCATAGAATCGGACGCCTGGGCCAATTGGGGCACCTCCTTGTGAATATAAAGTCTGCTAGAAATTCCAAATAGACAAGCTAATTCTTGGGAAACCTGGTCTTCTCTATTGTTTGAAAGTTTATATTTATACATTTATTTGCGCCTTTATAAAGTTTCAAGAGGGGAAGTGGATGAAGGAAGACAAATACAGTACGTCAAGAGAAACCCATGCGAGAGATAACACCGCGCATCAACAGCAAGCTTGAAAAACAAACAGACATAGAACACAACAGTTAGGTTAGCAATAAAATAACTACCTCAAAATATTAATTGTCTGACTCTATGTTTAAGATAGTGATGGTAGAAACCCAAAATCATTGCACATGGTATACATGAGCAAATCAGAGATGAAGAGGAAGCAGATAAACTAACCACAATACGAGCGTGAAAAAAAGGAAACAAACAATATGGCCTCAAAATGGAGAACTCGAATTAGTCTATGGCTATACATACTGAGACCCTACAGTAGTGAACGAAATTAGAGAAAAAGCAGGAAAATTGATAATATCGATATTTTAACTTTACCGATTGACATGAAATTCGAACTGCATGTAGTTTCTACGATTCTGTCATCCATCTAAAATTTTGGTGAGAAACACTCGTGTATGAAAACTTTGGCTATTTAAAAGCGTATTTTGACTTTTCCATCGAAGAAATTAAAGAATGACTAATAGAAACCACTAATGAAGAGTAAAAAGTACAATAATGGAAAGAATAAAAAACAAGAACGGCTAGTAGCGTAAGACCATCACCCGCAAAAGGTATTGAGTTAAAAGTTACAGATTCAACGCCGTTATTGTTGATTGCCAGCTAACTCAAATTTTTGGCATTTACTCATCTCAGTCAATACACCTGACTGCCTAAAAAAGCTTGCGATGAAGGCTCAACTCTTTCTGTCTCCTTTTGAGTTGACAAAGAGACAAAGATACATACAACCGACCCGTACGCGACAACAATATCCCCGCTCTCGCTTCGCTCGCGGGTGGCAGTGGTCAAACGGCTTTTTTTTACACGAAATTCACTTTCCATTGCTTCCGACTCCTCAATACCGATGTCCACCCGTTAACTTCCTGCATTGTTCAGGAACACTTTTGTTCCACCTTTAGTGTAGAGATTACTGTGACACAACACAATGCATCCACTAGTGCTTCTCAACATTATCTCAATGTACTTTCCACAAATTATCATTGTACTTTACATCGAAGCTTTAGGCAGGCCAAAGAATTAATTGATATACTCATCAAAGCTTTGCCTCACCGGCATAGCTGTATGAAAGTGGTCAGTTATTCTAGATAAATATGGGCTATGTAAGTTAAGAATTTCGGAGTGCTTGCACAATAAGTTGCAATACGTCGCTTCTGTGAATAACCGTGAAGGCATCACCCTGTAAATATAGATTTGTCGCAGGTTTCCGGCCCCTGCTGAAAACATCCCAAACTATCTGAGAAGCTCCACCAAATTCCGCAGACTTTGCAAGGGCCTTACTATTCAATTTTCCCCCATACGCGTCTCACATGTTGTATACCATTAGAATTAACCAGATTGAACGCACGTTTATCACTGAAGTGCACTCGATATCAGCTCTCGCCCTGCCACATCCAGTGTTTTTCGACAAACTTGAGTCAAACTTCCGCATTTCCTCATTTATCTCCGATATTACAGCAGATCAACCGTGCATAATACAATATCATTCACCTGATAAGACAGTCAGTAAGCTCTCGTACTGTAGTAAATGCATTGTTCCTTCATTGATCATTTCGGTAGTAATCAATGTCTCGCATTAGTCATAGGTGGTCAACCTGGCTTTTTCGAGATAGAAATGAAGATTTTTCATGAAACAACGTAACATATCTCTGAAGATTGCAGAAAGAGATATTCCTGCACCATGTATTTTAACCAGTTTTTCGATATCCAGTAACTATACAACATTCTAAGATAGCTGTAATCTCGCTGCGAAAGCGTAATCAGCTAGATAACAATGGTTACATTCCATACTACCAGATGGCATATGGAATATTAATTTGAAACCTTATATTTGGCAACACTTCTTGTCGAAATGTTGCATGGGTGACGAAAATCATAAACGTCATTTGCACTAAGAAGTTCACGTTGATTCGTGAAGTAAAAATTATTATGTCACAAATTTTTTATTTCGTTCTCTAAATTTGTCCGCTATTGAATACCTGGATCGGTCTTCTTTTATAGCGCGTAGTGAAACAAAAAAATTTACTAGACTCATACCTACTTAAAATGCCAATTAGATAGACTAGTAGGAAGCGTTTACTAGCAATGCGGAAAAAAACTCACAGTTTACTCTCCCGCGGGTCACGGGTGGGGTACATAACGTCATCTGGATCTAGTCCGAAAAATTTTAAAGCTACCAGAGGTAGATAACTCGCTATGTTCTGTGATTCATTTTATACTCGATCCAAGGGAAGGGAATATATGTTGTGAAGCTCAGACAGAACACCGCGGTAGGAGGATCGATGCATGTTTGGTCGCTCTCACTTGTGGGCCAGCGCGTGTATTAAAGCTGTGTGAGCGAGAGATTTATTTTCCACAATTTGAAGAAACATTCCTCTCCAAGTCTTTACAGTTACAAACAAATGAAAGCCCAACAGTCTAAAGGGTATATCAGTGTGTAATGTAAATTTGCCCTGCCCTCGTATGTTTCAAATATTTACACTATAATCCTTTCTAAACCATTTCCGAACTCCTATCGAATTCCCATTGACGCAAAAACCCCAGCTGATATGAAACTCATCTCTTGAAGACCATCCTATGAATAACTTGGTAAATTAACCCAGCGTTTCCCCAAGAGTCACCCAAAAGCCAAATGAAGTTGGACTTTTGGATCTTGGCTAGACCAGGACTTCTGTCGAAGAATATTGGAATCTCATCCCTTTTGATGAGTGGCCAAAGTTTAGGATCTGATCACCGCCTCAGAAACATGTGCCACTCTGCAAAACATGGCCAACCAACCGAACTTGCGTCAGCCCAACACAACGAGCCTCCATTCTTCCCTGGTTTCTTCTGTGTTCCGAGCGAATTACATTCCAAGGAGGCCCGACAAAATTTGGGAATGATTCTTAGTTCCTTAATACGAGATGCAGCGAACAAAAGATTTGAGCGGGAAAGAAATGCCTCCCTCGGTGCAAACAAGCCGGAGGGAGCAGGCCGAGTGAAAATGCACATCACCACAAAACATTAAATATAGACGGGAGTTTGATTCGCAACTATGCTCAACTATGGAATTATTTAACGTCTATCAGAATATGAAGATATTTTCTGCCCAGCATACTTTGAGATAGTTGCATGATTGGATACAAGGAAACTCAACACAAAAAGTATAATAATTGAATGTAAACGTTGATGAGAAGCGCACTCTAAAGAATATCATAATTGGTACGAGTGTACGCGTCTGTATTAGTTTAAAATATATACATATATCTATATGAATATAATACATTTAAAATAAAATATACAAGCGAAAGTAAAACCGGTGTATATACACTCGGCACTGATCTCCACGCAACAGTTCAAGATTTGTTTCAAGTTAACTTAAATGAACTTGTACGTTCTTTCTGTTCTCCTTCCACAAAAAAAAAAAATGTTTCCAAGCGACCATGAATCAAACGACAAAGAAAGAACATTTTTATACCCATGCAAGTAGGTTCACTATTTTATAAAGCGCCTTCTACCGTCTTTCACTAAAATTCTATAACAAACTGTGGCAATGGAAAAAAATACAGTAGTATTTCGACTCACGAACTACGAAGATCTGAATTTCGATCAAAATTTGTCTCTATATCAAAGAACTTGGCTTCGTGCTTTGTGACACACAAGCCCAAGTTCACGACTCCAGATAACTCGTGCAATTCCCAGAGGATAATGAAAATATGGTACCATATTTGAGGTAAATGTGCAAATTTTTTGGTGATCACAAAAGACCATGGTCAAGCGACACAAGTAGGGTAAAGTGAACTTCACCGCACACTCTCTCTGGGAAACCCATAAGCACCGATTCCTGCTACAGATATATGCCAATTAATCTTAGGACAGTGTACGGCTGCAGTCGACCACAGATCTACAAGAGCTACGGCGTAAGCGACGGAAAGCTCCAAGACCTGCGACCCCCGACCATCCCAATCTCTGATTAGAGCCGGTATCCCCGCCGGAGCATCCAGACATCAGTGCACACTCCCAGAGCTGAGTGTAAGAACTTGCCTGCTGGAAACAGTCCAAAACCTGCACATCCTGCGCGCGAGAGTAATACTCAAGCGATCTGCTGCTGCTGCGGGTAGGTACTAACACGCTACGTTATTGTATGAATGAAATACGGGAATGTGCATCGTAGTATTCGTCAGTTTTGATAATTCGACAGGAACCATATCGTTCTCCGTTCGTATTTTATTCAACGTTTTGCACGTTCTCGTCCTCTTACTAGTTCTGCATTACATAGACATGAGAATGGCATTTGTTCTCCTGACATCGTCTGCTTTATTTCGTCCTTTTTTCTGCGCTTAAACAAATAAAAGCGTAGATATTTGACTCATAATAGCCTCGAATAAAATATCGATTAAGCTATAAAGCGAAATTCAGTCCAGTGATTAAATATTTCTAGTTTTTTCATGACAAAAATATAACTAAAATTTTCCTAGTTCTGAGACTGGTGTTGATTAATTAAATTTACATTAATTAGAAAGGGAAAAACAGCTGCGACTCGCGAGGAGTTCGGTTCAAGCACGATGTCCCAGTATGGATTAAGTTCTTGAGTCGAGGCACCGCAATACTATAAACGTGGTTTAGATTTACAACACAAAGCAAAATATGTAACCAGTATGAGCTCATACACATAATATGTATAGCACTGAACATATACTGTTACAGCAGACCGTTAAGTTTCAGGAAATTATAAAAAAATGCTGCATTTTATCAGTTTATTGAGATAGTGCATCTCAGTAGTTTAATTTTTTTACGGTAGCCAGCAAATGCGTTTACTCAGCGTTTATCGTTTACCTTGATGAGGATGCTTCTATTTAAACTTTCATTTTTAGTCTTTAGTGCACCAAAAGGAACTCCATAAAAGTAAACGAACGCCATGCCAGCTGTTTCATTTTTTAACATCACGAGGCAAATAGAGAGCATGTATTTTTGCTGCACAACATCAAAGAGGAATGCAATGTCTTGCTCTGCCCCCAGAGATAAGGTGGAGGCAGCACTGCTTCAGAGGGTCTCTAAAATGAAACCTTATCAGATGGTTGGAGATTTCCAGCGAGTCTGGTCTGGTCTAATGCACAGCAAAGAAAAAAATAAGACTTGCTAAGTATGGTGAACACCTTCATTCAAGACGCACCAGCGGGATACTTACTTGAGGGTCTTCGGAAGAAGTCTAGGTGACGTTGTTCACATCACCCCACGTGTGTGGAGTCACTCTGCTGGGTGTCTTCTGTGATGCCGCAGTTTGCGACCAAAGAGAGAGCGAGCAGCGAATTATCTCCACAGTGCACGTAACCGCTGACCGCTGGTCCATCTGGTATTCCTCTTAAATATGAATCCAGCAAATTTTTGAACTCTACAATTCTGATATCAGTAGCGTTTCGAATATGCCGAGGCATTTTGTTAAACAATCTTGCTCCTCGTACAGCGAAGCTATTAGAATATTTTGTGGCCACAGCTTTTCCACCATCTCTGCTTGGGATGCGTATATCACAAGTCCTTCAAGTTCTTTCCGAGTGTCTGGCGACAATCCGCTCATTCACAGTGATGCGTTCCAGAATTTTCCAAACATATATGATTGTAAATCGTTCGAATCTGCGCTGTATTGGACAAACATACAAATAGTTAACATACAAGTACAGTCTTTACACCATATGTACACCCCAGTCCACACACTGAACGACAAAATACATAACTGCCTGCAATTTCATTGTATCATCCGTGTCTAGGAAACATGACACTTCTCTGCCCACACAGCTCACCGGTTTAGGGCATTGACAAAACTGAACAACTTGCAGCGATGTCAATTAATGCGCTTTAAAGGCAATGTGCTTTACATGCACTCATTAAAATTCCGGTTAACTGATGTCTCTGCTTATTTACACATTCAAACACGTATCAACAAATCATGTGGCGGCACGCGTTAGCGAAGTACAAGGTGCCCCTGTTAATCAGCATACCTGTTAATCAGCATATAGAGCATATAGGAAGTAAAGCATACATACTTTCTAGACGCTAAGGCAGCATTTGATAGAGTGCATCATTACTCTCTGTTTAAGTGTATGCTGGAGAAACAAATACCATCCTACATTGTAAAAATGGTAAAATATTGGTTTCAAACCCAGAAATGTTATGTAAAATGGAGAGCGAAAACACCATCAGCGTTTTGCATGACTAATGGTATACGATAAGGAGGCCTACTCTCTTCCGTTCTGTTCAATATCTTCATTGACTGTATACATACAAAATTAAATGCAGCTGGAGTAGGCTGTCATATTAACAATGAAACAGTAAATACCCTAAATTATGCTGACGACATGGTGCTTGCCTCTCCCCATGCTACAGGACTACAAAAGCTGCTCACAATCTGCGAGGGCGAAGCGAATACTCTTTGTGTTGCATATAACACAGCAAAAACAGTTTGCATGTATATTAGGCATAGGAGAAGTAGCCTTTCCGGTCATAAACATTCTCTTCTCAATAATGTAGAGCTTAATTACGTAAGCAGCTTCTCTTACCTGGGT
>LQNS02278081.1:1303372-1314130 GCA_001587735.2 Parhyale hawaiensis
ATCGGTGCTGGTTCAGGGATATTCGCAACATTTTCAACAGTAAATACAGAGGTGAAATAGTCGTTCAAGATTGTGGCTTTGTCTCTTAGGTCATTGGTGATTACACCGTCAGGTTTTTTGAGCGGACCTATGGATTCTTTCTTTATCTTTTCATTTACATATTTATAGAATGGCTTTGGGTTGCGTTTCGCAATAGCGGCTATGGAAACTATTGTTCTAATATGGTATTCTAGCATTATCGAATAACTCAGTAATCTCTCCGGCCAATATTGTATTCGCAATCGATGTCCACATTTTTTATAATTATTACTGAATCGTTCGGGTGCCAGCAATGTTTTCACCTAAGGTTGCAAACGTCCTTGTACTCATTTCCTGGAAAATGGGATATTCAAATGTTGGCCTAAAAGTTCCTCTAGGGTGTCTAGGCTTTTATTTTACACTAGACGGCCTGTGACCCGTTGGGTCGTCATCATGATCGTCTGCGCTTTCGCAAAAAAAAAAAAGCGGGTGTATTTAGCAGGGGATAGACCACCCGCTTTCGGCCGTCCTTTTCTGCACGTGAAGGAGCGGCCAGTTCGGTTCACTTTCAACAGATTCTTTGCTTTTCTAACGAATATTCAACACCCAGGTTGTATGGAAAGTCAAATTATTATATGTTACGTGTTTCAGTTGTATTGCCCGTGGAACCGATGCATTGATCATGCCCGTTTTTGAGGCCCAGCTGAGTTTAACTTTCGTATCACAGATACAATGGAATTAAAAGGCTAATCCATGGAAATAATGAGACTGCCCCCCCCCCCCAAATACCTCGAATTTCTTCTCGTTTAAAGCTGAAGAAAATGTGTCAAACAGACACAAATAAACAAGAAACAAATAAATAATCAAGACGCAAGCAAAACCGGTTCACAGACTTTTAGTATATAATGTAGATCGGCACGAGTCAAACACTATTGTACATGTTGTGATTCTTGAGGAAGTTTTGGTTGACCTCATGAGCGCTGAAACCGTCACCGGTTGACTAACCAATAAAAAAGTAATGCGACGCTAGTTTCAGTGATTGCTCCTTCGTGCTCTTCGGAAATTTCAAAGACCTGTCTCAACTAACCCGGTTTCACATGCTCGAAACTTTTCTTCAGCGAAATTTCTTCCGTCACAAAAGAAGAAAAAAGTTGGAAAACTCTGCCTCAACAAAACTCTCTTCCAAAAAGTTATGCTCTAAACGAGTCGAACATCAAAAGTGTGGCTCAACAATAATCATCGTAGAAAATAGGCGCCGTTTTCAGAAGCGTCATTGAGGAACCGATANAAGAAAAAAGTTGGAAAACTCTGCCTCAACAAAACTCTCTTCCAAAAAGTTATGCTCTAAACGAGTCGAACATCAAAAGTGTGGCTCAACAATAATCATCGTAGAAAATAGGCGCCGTTTTCAGAAGCGTCATTGAGGAACCGATACTAGCGGAGGTCGTAACTGTCGAATATTTCAGCAGAACGCCTTGGCCATCCCCCCTGCGCTAACTTCGGCTCGTTCGCCCTTAATTGCTCGCTTGATTTAAGATATTGCCTTTGTCTTCAAGAACACAAGGTAAAATTAAGTGAATTACTGTTTTACGGTCCCAATCATTACCATTAACTTGGGCCACTGGTGTTGAAGGGAAGCTGCCTTAGTGTTCCAGATCACAACATATAAAATAAAGTAGTTATCAATATTCAATGGAGCTTCCCCAGTGCGGCAGAGATACCAAATCTCAACAGAACACTTTGTGGAGGCAATGCACTTTGGTGCTACAGCTGAGAACCTTGATATTCAAACTTTCAGAGTGAAATAATTTATGTTCATCACATAATTATGATAGTTTGTGATTGGAGGCAGGGGGGAACATAATTCCCTAAATTTTCTAATGTAGCAGTGACATTTGACACTGCACTGTAACGGAAGAGAAAAAAGTTGTCAACATTGACAATAGTCCTAGATAATTTTTTATGTGAATTATATTGGATGCTGTTGCAAAATTAGGTTTTCGGGTGTTTCAAGCGCAGTCGCCGCGCGATAAACCACGAAACCTTGATCTAAAGCAGTGAATGGAACGTTTAAGAGTGAAGTCCGGAGAAGTTAAGGCTTATTGGAATAGAGTATTTCGATCGAACGGGCAAATTGAAGACACCTTGACAATACCATCAACGTTGCAACAATAACCCATATTTTTAATTATTCCAGTAATCGCAAGATTTGGTTGTCTTCGTTCCGAGCTTCCAAGGACGGAAAGCATATCATTGTAGAGGAGAAGAACTAGCGCTTACATTTATAAGAAAATGAATCTCGCTGAGCTCGTCTCATCAACCAACGCAAACATTTCATTACCCTAATTTGAGAGAGCTTTTCAGTTAATGGTTGAGTCAGTGAGGCATTAAAGTTAATTAATTATGAAGAGAGAGTTCATGTGACGAGATGCGAGCCTCTCCGGCATGTAATATATTGTGACTACACTGTGTTGGGAGCATAATTATAACGAGGCCACTGACTCTCTACGTTAGTCGTAGGTATTCTGCAGGCGACTACCTATGAGCTAACAAGTCACAGACCCTTATGTGATTAATGGTTAAGTGCTATTCCACTGGAAAAAGTTTAGAAATGAACTAAACATTAATCTAAACAACATGAAAACGTCTTTTCTACTCGAAACTGTTAACAACCAGTAACAGGATGATCCAAAAAAATAATAATCCAATTTTACTGAGAGCTGCAATTAAGTTACCAATCAAATGAATATTATATGAGCAACAGGAAGTCCGATTTTACTAAGGCAGGTTGCTTAATTCTTTCCACAATCAACCCAGCGAAACATCGGCACATCAAAACTACAATGACTGCCCGGAAGTCATAACAAGGAAATGCGCATACTGTAACCAGACAGGGACAAAATAATGAGTCGCGGGTAATAGAAATAACCACTCGCAGTCTAATTTAACCTTACTGATAAGCTGTACCTTATGCATTAATGTACCATAACCCTGTGAGTAATCAATCAATAAAATTTAATTTATTGATTGTAATCTGCCTAAACTGGCCATGCCCAAAAGGAAAATCTAAGACGATTATGTGATGCCCACGGCTACAGATAACAGATAAAACTATTATCAATAATTTTCAAATAAGGCGTTTCCATTCTCGTTTCATTAGCGGCGACTTTCCGTATGACGGTTGGAATTGCTTTTCTCTGCGTATTAAGGTGAGGGGAAATGCTTAGGATGGACTGAGCCCTGGGCTTAAATTTCCCTCTGGGAATGGGTCTCTGGTCCGTCTAAAGTCCCATACCTAGTCTGATCTCACCGAAAAAACTGAAGTTTATTATTAAGTCAACGTTCAACTTCAGAGTTTCGGAACAAAAAATTGAATGTGAGCATATATGGGCAGTAGGTATTTTCCAGATCTCAAGACCATAACTTCCAACAAACGTCCACACAGAGAAATCTCTACAAACCTAAGTGGATTTACCATTTTAAATGTAAATCTAGTCAGATTCATGTTTAGATTTAACTTTGTACAAGTGAATATAGATTTACCGGTATAGCATTACAGAAATTCTTGTACACCTACTTAGCTCAACAACACTTGAAACGCTCATATATACACAATCTGTCATACACATCTGTCTGTATTTCCTAGAATTAGAAAGGTATTAAAATAAATGCAAACGAGGTATACGGCGCAGAGACAAACTTGCCTGCAAATGAAGAGGAAAGCTTTCGAAAATAAAACTTAAATTCATAAAACATCAAAATATGGAGGTGGCCCAACATAATTTTTTATTACTCTTATAGTGGTGAGGTGAGCGTTTAATGTCACTTAAGTTCAGGACTGAATGTGACACTTGACAGCGTAAGATATTGAAAAGTAGCATTCAAACGAAATCCCAGCTAGTATACAGCTATATATTATATAGTTAATAAACCTATCTATAGACACTATACGATATTGAATAAAGGGTCATGTGAGACTAAAGCAGCTCTGACATGCTCGTGTTCTCAAGTAAATTGAAAGATCAGGCGCAAAGGAATACCGCACGTGGGAACAGTATTTCTGAAATGAAGAAGAAGTAGACGAACAACAGAACAAGACGATAACTACTATTGTATAGTAGGTACAAAAATAGTGGCGCACATAGAGCACCCCGAAGACATACTTACAGATAAACTCCTGATCATAAGTTTATGACCACTTCAAAATGTAAAAAAATAACAACGTTTTAGTGATAAATAAAGAAACTCCTTCGACTAGGGATCAGCAATTCCTAAAGGTAAAAGTAAAAGGTGAGCAAGGCGAAAAATACCTGCGGTAACAATTTATTAACAATTGTACTTTTTTGTCAAATAATGAGTTCTTCAGATGATCAAAATTACAAGATCAGGGTAATAAATATTTAGTTCTAGGGTAATTTCCGGCGTTTCGGATCAGTTACAGGCTTGTACTGATAGTGTGAATGTGTGTGTCACTATGCCCAATGCAAGCAAACTCTCCGAATTAGAACGTGGTCGAATTGTTGAACTACATACGTAAGCAAGGTTTGTCGCAGCGTGCAATCTCAGATGAGATTCACCGCAGCAAAACTGTGATTTGAAGCTTCCTAAAGGACCCTGAAAGTTATGGAACAGCAAAATCTAGTAGTAGACCGACAAAAATTTACCCTGCATTGAGTAGGAGAATGAAACGGATTGTTTCTCAAGACAGAGGACGGTCTTGAAGGCAAATCAAGGCACTCACAAATGCTGATTGCAGTTCAGTAACCACCAGGTGACACTTTTAACAAAAGGGCATGAAGAACAAAAAGCGTCTAAATGATCTTCTTCGGTTGTTTCCGCGTCACAAAGTGGTCCTTTTACAGTTTTCTCGAGGGCACTGATCTAAAGTTTTGCTTTCTGACGAAAAAAGTTCAATCTGGGTGGCTCAGGTGGCTTCCAATGGTACTGGCATGACAAAGAGAAGCCTCATGATATGTTTTCCAAGCATCACTGCGGTGGAGGCTCCGTTATGACATGAGGTGCCTTTTCCTACAGGGGAGCAATGAAGCTTCAGGAGGCGAAGGGTCGTCAAACAGCTGCTGGTTATTGCTGCATGTTACACAGATCATCTTTGTCGACGGAGTGCCCTCGTTTGTGCGATGAATATTTTTTTTTTTCAGCAAGATAATGCAGCAGTCCACACTGCCCGCCAGACTACGCCCTTCTTTCAAGAGAAGGGGGTCCGTGTTTTACGTCATCCAGCATCTTCGTCAGGCTTAAGCTCAATGGAAAATCTTTAGGGATGGATGAAAGAGAGGTTTACGGAAATACTGAACAATTTGTGACAGTAAACAAACTTCGTGTTGCCATCTTTAGGAGCTGGGGCAACATTCCTCCAACCCTCAAGGAAACCTTCATTTCTAGTATACCATAAAGAATTTTTGAGGTTATCAACAAGAATGGAAGCAGTAGCTACCTACACATTACTAAGGTCAAACTTTGCTCACCTCAACGTCCTTGTCGAAAGGTTACCTACGATTTCTGTTTGTTGTCTTATAATTTTGATCAACTGAAGGACTCATTTTTGACAAAAATGTACAGTTTTTAATAAATTGTTACAGCAGGTTTTTTTTTATTTGTCTTTCTCTCCTTTCAGCTTCAGGAGTTACTGATCCTTAGTCGAAGGAGTTTATTTAGTTATCAATAAAACTTTTTTTTTTACAATTTCAAGTGGTCTTAGACATTTGATCAGGAGTTTATATAAGGTTGAAACAACCTATGTTCCTAGAAGGAACAATTCTTTGCGTCATACCATGTGTATATCGAACTAATCTAATAGGTCTTTCATCATCCCCCTGCAGTGCTTTGGTATTCTACGGAAGTGATTGTTTATAACTGCGAAATCCTCATGGAGCCCTCATACTTCGACCACAGTTTGCAAATACACAAGACGCCATGCAGGTGAGACGAAAGAATCCTGCGGACTCCAAGCCCCGTGCCTGCAACAAATTGCTCGCAGAGGACGCACTCAGTTATACGACCGAATTGCCCTCATTTGCTCCAAAATTACTTCAGAAGGCAGCGTAGCACGAGTACGTCAACAGCGATAAATTGCTCCGATTTAAGAAACAAGGGTAAGAGGCCATGCAGTGAACTTCCTGCAGCTGAACTTTCAGTGCTTCATTGTCAGATCCTTCGAAATAGGCCGTTGTGCTACGCAGAGGAAAAAGATATATTGTCGTCATCGTATACTGCATGAGATGCTACCGGCATGTAAAACATAAGAAAGATCAATGCACTGACGCGTCGTTGAACAAAATTTAATGCAAATTGCACCGCTCCTCAAAATTGAGCTCAACTGAAGTTGACAAGTTCTAGTCTGAGCAACAGCCCCGCTTTATTTACCCCATTTTTTCAGAGCTCTACAGAGTAGGACCTGCACTTCTTTCTGCTTTACCCTCGTTAAATCGGGTCACAGCACCTTTTCCTTTAATCTCACAGCTTCATTTCCACGGTTGCAGAGACGACGCCACGACATTTGGGAGGCCAAGAGTCGGAGTCGAGAACTAGCCAGACCCAAAAGTCGGAGTCGGTGAAAATGGGCCTATTTTGTTAAGAAATAGAGGCGGAGTGAGAGATTTTTGGAGTCCAGAGAGTCGGAGTCGAGTACTTAAACCCAGGAGTTGCAGTCGGAGTCAGATTTGTTCCATACGCTTCCGTAACATATCGTTGGGACAAACTACAAGCCTGTGCTATATACGGGACAAATCTCGCAACAGATTGTCTTTTAATTTTTCGTTCCGCAGTTCTATTTTACTCTCCCTACTACCCGCACTCGAGGACTCGCTCTCGTTGCTCTCCACGCGGTCGCAGACATATCTATCGGAGTCCTCATGGTGCTGTCAAGCTTTCTGTCCATCTGAGGTTATAATTTTCGTTATTAACATTACCATAGTCATATAATCATTATTATAGTCATAGTATGCTGTTTTTTAACTAACGCAGGATTACCGAGTGTACCGTCAAACGTTTTTGCGTATCGTAACATAAATGTTATTTATGTTTTCTTCTTGGATAAACGTCTTTCAATTTGCTTGTTTTGCCGACCACTGGGAATATTTATGAGCCGTTCATTAAGTTTTCTTATGTACCTGACGCAACACAGTACGCAAAATAAATTAAGCGCAAATAAATAATGATGGCACACTGCATGCCTTGAAAGTGAAAAGAGGCTTAATACAACGTGTAGTCATCTTACATTACTGGGTCTATAATTAGGTGTTCAGAAAGTTCATGCCGATTTTCAAAGGAAAGAAAAAGTAAAAAAATATCAGTCATAAAATTTTTAATCAAGCAAATATGAACCATTCCGTTGCACAATATCTAAATTTCTCCTTCAACTTGTAAATACCCTCTTTCCAGAATTGTGGCGGTTTCATGGTGAAGAATTCATCAAGGTATCTTTTTAAGTCATCCAAAGAATTGCCATTATTACCATTAAGACTATTCGACAAAGAACTGACTAAGTACAAGTCTGAAAGAGCAATACCCGGTGAATATGGGGGATGACGTAACATATGCCGGCCAAGCTGCAGCAATTTTTGTCTGGTATCCAAAGAAACATGACTGTGGTCTTATGTATATCATCCCCCTGGAAAACCACCTTGTCCTGCTGGCCAATTCTGGACATTTTTCTTGAACTGCTGCTCTTACCTCGGCTAGTTGTGAGGAGCATTTTTCTCAGAATTAATGATCTAGTTACTTGGGAGAAGCTCATAGTAAAAAATTCCTTGCCAATCCCACCACACACAAAGTAGAACTTTTTTAGGGTGAAGACCCGCTTTTGTGGTGGCTAAGGGAGGCTCATATCACTTACTCAAGGATCGTTTTCTCTGAATATTTCGGTAAACAATCCATTTCTCATAATATGCCACAGTTTGCATTTAAAAAACCCGCGTTTTCATCCCGTTTTACAGCAAATCACAGATGGAAACGCCATCCAAAAGGTTACTCTCACTGAAGTCATGTGGCACCAAACATCGGGGCGGTTTGCGAACCCGAGCATTACCAGGAGCTCAGGTACCACGAATTTTGTTAGGTAGGGGCTTACTGCCAGTTTTCAGGGTGTGCACTGCGGGTTATTCTCAATTATTAATGACTTGATTTGGTCATCATCGTAGTAGAGGATGGTCTGCCTGATCGCTCTTTATCAACAAGGCTACAATTTCTAGCTCAGAACCTACCGAGTTACTTTCGGAGCCGTTCGGATAAAGAATCATCACTGCATATTGCGCTAATCTCTTTGGTTGTTTGCGAGGCATTTTCATCTTATGGAAACAGAAAAGCATTAAGTGCCAAAAATGAATATTTTCATCTTCCCATTTACAGGGTTACAGAACTAACACAGGCTATAGAATCTCAAACCTTCCACCACGAAAAGATAGCTGGAACTGTGCTCTAATTAGAGGTGTAGTCAAATCCTATTTCCCGAACTCAATCATTTTCTAAAATAAGTCGGAAGAGGAATTAGCAAATATCGGGACCAACTTTCCTGACAACTCAATATTATCTCATGCATAATCAACAGTAAACATCAGTTGGTACGTACCGTGTAATACGTGGCGCAGTTGTTCATGCGTGGAAACATTAAGCGATGTGTTTTAGCCTCATACCAAACACCAGGTATTTCATGTAGCTCTCCATTTTATTGCACAGAAGTTCTTCTTGATTGGCAACTACGAATGAGATAATCTAGGCCTTGTAACTTTAAAATGTTCCCGTTGAGGCTCCAGACCCGTTAACGTTCAGCGGATTAACCTATTTTCCTCGAGGCGTGCTAAGCAACGACAAGTTAACTATTCTCATTGTTCTCAAAATATTAAACGGTTGCTTGAAATTCCAATAATTGCAATTGGCCAACTTTAAAGAAAATTGGGAAAGCAGTAACCCGTAGCACAGCGAACCTCTCACAAGAACGGCTCGACTGACAGTATATAAGCCCTGAATAGACATTGCTTGTGGGATATGGACACACACCACACTATTGCTTCCACATCCTCGAATTCGCTTTACAATAACTGGTGTAAACATGCACTGGATAAAATTTGCTGCAAATGAAAGAAAAAAATCAAGCCGTAGTGCAGCATGACAATGAAATTCACGGCCAACATCAATACAAGAAAAAACAGCTATTGTGCAGTATGAATAAGCGAAACTTGAGTGACAGCCCAACCTAAAAGAATATAAAAATAAAGTACTACTGTTTAGCTAAACTGTCGAAACTTGAGTCCAACATGAATAGCAACAGTAAAGACAGCGCAATATATCATAGTAAGCTAGTGAAATAGCTGCGTTCACCAAGAAGTTAAAGGAATCTATAAAGCAGTAAGATCTAATAATAAACCGGCTAACCTGCATTTAGGAACACAGAAAGGAAAACGATAAGGTAGTATGGTACAAAAAACTAGTGATACTTGCGTTCACACGAACATAGGAGACAATTACGCAGTGTAATTCAATTTTGCCTATCAGGAATCTAAGGGAAAATTTACAATGTAGAATAACACGATAAGCTACTGAAAACAAAGTAGTATGGCATAAGCAGCTCATAAAAACAACGTAGAGTGGCATAATAAGGTCTTGAAATCTGCGTGCAACGTCATTATAAAAAGAATGATGCATCAGCGCATTACCATGCCGGCGAAGTTGGGTGCAAAGCCCTAAAATTAACAGGCATTACCCGAACATTTCGGTCGGCTGTAGAAGGCAGGAACATTAAAAACAAGCAACGCATGCGCTTTTCATGGCCTCATACTTGTTTATTAATGTGAATTTTAAAGGGCAAGAATGGAAGGAATGAGCCAACAGCCCTGACTAATTACAGCAACTCTATTGACAAAACAAACAGGGCAGTAGCTTTGATGCGAATATGCGGGCTGAAAGAAGGGCGGCAGGGAGGGAAAGCATTAAATAGCTCGCCTCGTGTTAAATTAAGTTAAGAGGTGAGGCTGAGGTGCTATGGTAGTAGGATTTAGGGCGGCCATCTCTGGCGACGGTACAGATGCCATCGTCTCTTTCGTGTTCCGATTTCCCATCTTGAAAATATGATGGGCAAAGAGAGTATAACTTTCATGGTATTTTCCAATATTTTATCATCTGTTACTGATGACATTTATGGGCCTCGTGCGTCTTCGGACGAAGTCCAGGTGACGTTTTTTCACATTACGTCGCGTTTTTAGAGTCACGATGCAGGGTTTCTTCTGTTGGGCCGCAGCTAGCGACCAAATAGAAAGCCAGCAGCGAATTATCTCCACAGTGCAGGTAACGGCTGACCGGTGGTCTATCTAGCATTCTTTTTAAATAAACAACAAGGAATTTCTTTCATTCTCTTATTTTCATGTCAGTGACGTTTCGAATGTAACGCGGTGTTTTGTTAAATCATCTATAGACACATATAATCATTGTATTCTTCTAAGTATCAGGCTCGTTAGTTTGTTTTTTCTTGTGAAAATCTGGCGCCATCTGAGCAAAATTGTCGATGTATTTTCTTGGTCAGTAATAAGAAGAGTCATGGTGATTAAGAGGAAATGCCTTAACTTGTGTAGAAGATATTGTGTTGCTGTAAGAACCGATAGTTAAACTAAGCGCATTTGACAATCCACTAAAAGAAATCCCTAAAACGCTTTGTTCTCATTGTGTAACTTCTCTACAGGTAGTTGCTGTTGTAGTAGTAGTAGTAGTGTAATAATTTAGCCTTTCTGG
>LQNS02278081.1:1314289-1328194 GCA_001587735.2 Parhyale hawaiensis
GGTAATAAAATCAAGAGCAGCTGAAATACTAATAAAGCCTATCTCGTAGTATGCGCTCAAGAGCAGTTGAAGCACTTATAAGCTTAACTCGTAATGAACTCACGAGCAACTGACGTATTACTAAGCCTATTACCTGTTCTCCTAATAAGCTCTACTAGCTTATGATAGCGAAGAATGTTGAATAGGCCCTGTCGCCAAACGATACCGTACCGTGGATGGTCATTGCAACCCGCTGTGTTGAAGCGACAATGAGACTGTATTGGTGACCGTATGGTGTGTGTAAAGGTAAAGATAAAGTCAACTTAGACCACACCCTCACCTGGGAATCCCACATCCACTGGTTTGTGCTGCGGGTATAGGCCCACTGGCCCCAGATGAGTAAGTGTAGTCGCAGGCGCTCTCGGGCCTAGAACTACGGCGCCAATTTGACGGAAGGAACAAATGACCCGAGACCCCCCACCCCTCTCATCTCTGAGGGAAGCAGTTCTGCCACAGCGCTGTGCATGCACACACAACTGCCGAGTCAGCACACTAAGATCTGCAAAGAGCTCGAGAGTCTGGCGGAGTCTCGAACCAGCGAGCGATACAAGGTGTTAGAGCTGAGAACGGAGGCATGCAGCTACCGTGGCAGCTTCTGAACTAAGAGCCTTGAGGAAATTTCTGTTCGAAGCTGAGGGCTCAGTGCATATTGAAGTGCTGTCACGTGATATTGGGCTATGTTTCGGGCTGTAAGATTCCGAGAGTGATTCGACTAGATTCTGCAGCCAGTGGTGTTATGCACGTCCCCAAGCAAGCGAAAATGCTCCATCTGCACTTCTCCAGGTCGCAACTTGTAACAAGCGGTAAACCAACAGCAAGTCATTGCTACAGGTGTAGGGAATATACTGTGTTTGAAATCCAATGCTTCATTTTGTCGAAAGAAAGAAGTGTGTTACTTTAGTTAGGCAAAGCAATAATAAAAGAACATTCATATTGCGATATAAAGAACGGATTCAATGAAATGCCACGACTTTTTTTTCGATGCTCCTCCTATGTAAGTTTCTACTAGATATACGACCCGATTTCTGTACTCTGTCTTGAAGACCATGGCTGTAATAACTCAATCCCTTTGTCCGTGGCACTTATAGAGAACTGCGCCTGATGTATAGATTATTAATTATCACCAAGAACGGGATACGGTCCCTCCGTTATAATCAATAAACTTAATACATAGATGCGGCACATTTGTCCCTAGTTCTTGGTTCCAGCTATGGAGATGCACACATTTCGCTCGGCTCGGCCTCGAATTCTCCCCCAGCAAACAAAACACGCTACCTGTTGCACTTACGAAACATTTAACTTCAAAAGTTCCACTTCCCCCCATCGTACATGTACCGGCTGCTGCTGAAACACTTAGAGCGCTCGTGTGCGTAACTCCAGACCAAGTGTCGCGACTCTTCTGCCTTCATGCAAATGCTACCGCAATTTTTCATAGTGCACCGAAGTAAGAAGCCATATTTTGAAAGAACTTCCCCCCAATACTTTCAGGAAACTTGGAACATTACACCGAAAGACGCCATGAATCATGGTTGCAGCCAGAAGCTTTTTACGCATCAGCCTGCAGGGGTGGATAAAAAAACGAAAGAAAAAAGGATAAGGGCACGTAGGCCAATCGTAATGGGAGCGATTTTAAGCTCATGTCCCACTTGACGCATGCACCTTAGAAACATTATATTTAGTTGGATGAATTACTTGGTTACGTGGTCTTCAACGACATTAGCATTTTGGATTACAGATGCAGTTTAAAATAATTACGTTCACTGCGAGAGCTACTGCCACGTAAACGGTATTTTCCTCAAATTTTAGTTTCAGGAACGGACCGAAAGATAATAGAACGCACGCTCTAAAGCCCAGTATTACTGTAATAAGTAAAATTGTCTGCCACTACAGTTGTTCCTCAACTAGATTTCGAGGCTTGTCTGGGAATGTCCATTGAAAATATTGTTTATTTCGTTAGAGCTTATTTACTGTAAAAGTGAAGCTTAAAAATACAAGAAGCAGTCACGTTGTACGTGAATACGAAGGGAATTCAAAAAGTTAGCGGAAGTGCAGAAAACATTTATCATAAATTCACGCTTTCTTCCATTCGTGCAAATGCATTGCTCTGCCAAATGTGGTACTCTTTCTTCGCGGATTCATTTTACCAACTTTTGACGTAAGTTGATGCACTTGAATTGGTAGCTAAATGAGCAACTACTCTGTGTGGTGAGTGATAAGTGCGTTGTGTTCGAATGAATAAGACACGAATTCAACACCTTTGTTTTGACAGCGGATTTGAGAATAATGATTCTTACTATTTTGCTATTACCATAGCTTGAGAGCCGTGCATCTGAACGCTACCACCATTTGTTATGACCTGCCTTGTGGAGGCTAACTATCATAATTATCAGACAGTATTTGACGTTGTTGGTTCAGTAATGACGCTGAGAGAGAAGTTTGCAGCGATTTTTTTAGATCCCCTCGTATTTACATTACGTTGGGAGAACTGAATTTTTTTAAAGTTCTTCCCTCTTATTTCTTTTAAGTAGATAATAAGCTTTTAATATGTTTCAGCTTTCAACACAGAATGAAAAAAAAGAGAAACTAATTTTGCAGAGCAAGCAAACGATAGTTCATGCAGCATAGTCCATGACAAATATATAACTGATTCTCTTCTCATTGACGTAGGAGTCATACCGCAAACGACTCTAAAATGGGTTTAATTTCTATACAATGTTTCTGCCTCTAAGCTCCAATGAGCTTTTAATCGATAATGAAGGAGATTGTCATTGACCTATACGTTTTTCTCCACATATTTTACTTTGACCGATTCTACAGAACTCACAGCGACATATTGTGGGGAAATTTGCATTCCGAGACATAACAAGTACTTAATAAACTCAGTGGAATACTATGGAGCGTACGCAAAATAAATCCTATAAATTAAGTGGTATAATATCATGATCTTAATGTACTATTGACACAGTGATGTCGGTTGTTTCCTCCCCTCATCTCGTTTACATCAGCAGCTATGAAGAAAGAAAGTGTAAGTCAAAAGATGCAAGAGCGATGTGCATTGAACTGGTCTCCCGTGAAGCCAAACTTCATGCTCGAGTTGCGTTCATTCGAGCGGTGATTTCCCATCTGCCGATATCACACTTGAAGATTATCTAAGGGCCTTCTATTTATATCTGTCCTGGTGGAAAAATTGAGCCTATATATCTCTCCCTGGTGTGCCATCGAAGTTCAATAAATCAGCTATAATGAAGGAGGGAAAATTTATGATGAAGTCGCACTGAGATCTGCAATGCCTTTAGCTTTGATAGCAAAGAAGCAAAGGGGGTAGCCGAATGGACGTCAAGGTGCAGCTGCCTTGTTACAGATTAATGACTTTAGTCTGCAATTGCAATAAAAAAACATTGGAAAAGTTTGGAAGGCTGTCAGTCAGAAACATCAATATTCATACCTCTTTTGTAGCCGGACGGCTAGTATGATTAAGCCTATAGGTAAGTCATTGCTACACTCGTGAAAATTAAAATACCTTCTTTTACAATGTGCTGCGGGTTACCAAGATACAAATTGGATGGGAGTTATACAAGGAAAATGATTCAGAAACGATTGCAATAAGGACACAGTAGAAGTTTTTCGACACTATTAATAGCGCTTTACCCACGGCAAATGAAAGTTTACTTTAGGCATAAATGGGTTAACCATAAACCGTGGAGAACAAAGAAATTTGCAGCTCGTAGTAACAGCATATTTGCAAAGTTAAGTAAAGTTGACGCTCGAGTGTAAGCTGTTCATAAACTACGGGTTTTGCAAGAACTCAGAAGCTGTCTGGGTATGCTACGATCAATATGAATTATTGTTAACTTCACAATTTATAGGGAAAAACTATGCAGTATAGGACATCTCGACATACGCAATACTGGGCATTTTTATCAATAGAACTTTGAAAATTTTGCTCGTGGTTAGAAATTCTGTATCAAGTTTGAGCTTCCGTATCCGCTGTTAACATAAAAAAAATCTTCGTTGAAGTTCCGCATATTCCTCGTCATAGTGATTACGAATATAAAATAGTAAATCATGAGCCAGTCTGCCTTTGCAATTTATAAGGTAGTTATAAACAAAACCAGGACTAATGTGCAGATTTGATATAGAACTCCTAATCAAGTGCGAAATTTTTAGATATTTTGTTGCTGAATATGGCCAGTAGTAGGTTGAAACGTCCAATATTAGATTTTATATATTCAGTACCTAGTTCTTGTTTTTATATACCGTAGCTAATAAACTTGGATTAATTTTAATGAAACGAGTAGACTATGTATAACTAGAATAAAATTTTCAAGTAATATAATTTGAAACGACGTTCAATAAGCTACACAAATCTCATCCGATAATACACTACACAGTTTTCTAAGTTATCAATGAAGCATTAGTGAACAACCGGCTGCAGAGTTGGAAAATCTTCGTAAAGATATGGGAGCTTTTTCTAGCATGAAGTGAAAGTTGAAGCCACTCTACATTTCAATTGTTTCAAATTTATTTTAGTTTCCAGGCAGACGTTACTGCACCTTTGTAAAATATGCAAAATTCTTTCATTAACTTAGTTAAACGAACGCCGTAGAATAACCAACAGGAAAGAATGCGAACCTTCTATTATTTGTCATTTGTGACAGAACAGAATTCCAAAGATATTCTTCACTATTTTGGAATAACTGAAGTTATTGCCGTTTCTCATATGTACCAGAAATAAGTCCGCTTTCGACGTCCAGAGCAGATTATTCCTAGTCCATTCCCAATGGAACGCCTATAAAGTAGGGCATGAACACTGTCGTCTTTACGCTTCCGAGGAAAGCCAGGAAAGAATGGATTAGAGGTCTATTTATGGTGCCGAAGGCATCTTCTCAGTTAGGCAACTTATGATCGTGTCCTCACCTCAGCGGTAGATTGCTCTGGCATCCTATAAAAAAGCAAAGCGAGCGTTCTACATCTTTTCGGTGAGAATACAGCGTTATAATACGAACTTGAGACAGCCCTATAGGTATAGAAAAAAACTGAAGAAAAACCTTTTCAACTGGACGCTGTTGTGTCCAACAACAAATTTAGCGCACAACATATCCTGAGGTATTAATTGGTAATACTAAGATGGCAAGAGAGAATTAGCAGGTGGCCTGGAGATTTACAATGGTATATAGTACCAACATTCATTAAAGACATTCTATACGTTACACAATATTCCGTGATGCAGACGCTGGATTAACAGAGCTTCTACTCTAGGAATGCGTATTTTGCTTTGAGAATTAGAAATACACAACGTTCATTGCAAATTGAACTTAGGGCAAATGCTACTGATCTGTAAGCGGTATATTTGTAAGACTTTCAGAGTAAAGTAAAAAGTGGAATGTGCACTTCAGAAGACACAAACCACCGGAAATATTTGCCAAGCGTAAGAGCCTGTCTCGAGCAGTCGACATCGTGAATATTCTCATGGAACGCAAAAGAGTTTCTCACTCTGTGTTTGATGGCCGTGCAGAGTCATTGTACGATGTTAGTCTTACGTCAAGAATCAATCAACTTCAAACTTCAAAAACATTCTCAAGAACGCACAACGTTCATCATCACTTCGGTGACAGTGCAGCGTCACTATATACGGCCTTATGCAGTGCGCTCTCTCTAGTCAATCGACGTCATAAAAATTCAATATTCTCATGGAACGCAAAGCATTCCTTTCTCTTCAGTGACATTAGAGTTCCACTAGTTAATAAGTCAGTTATCTACAATACTAATCGATCTCTTGAAGGTTTTAATGGAACTCAAAGGCTTTCTCAACCATTCGCTGACGATAGCAATCAGGGTGACATTAAACAGTCTTATCTATATTATCCACCGATGCTTAAAACGTTTTCACGGAAAGCAAAGCGTTCCCCATATTTTGTTTTAGGCAAGGCTGCACCGCTAGCACGAACTAGGACTTCTATGCTTAGTATTGAAACGACAGTGACAGCTCACCCAAAAAGGAAACATTTCTGATTCGTGTAATTTCGCCACTATGACGCACCACTGCGGAACACTCGATGTTGGTATAGACATAAGAGATAACCATTGTAAGCAATAAAGGTGCTAATTATTTGTGATCATATAAGAGCGACGTTGTGAGGACATGGAATACTCGCATGCTCGATTATTACATATAGCCTACCGGATTATACCCTGTAAAACAACACCGTTCCGACGAAACCATCATCATATAAAGTCTAGAACACTAAAGCTAATTATTTTCTACAATCATATAACATCGAAATTAAAAAATTAAAGATTAAAAACTTTCTACTCGCATCACACAGCTACTAGGACAATATTGAAAGATTATACACTACCATCACCGAGGAACGGCATAACAGAGATGCTACACGCTGAATCCACTGGGCTATCGTACAACACGGCCATGTACGGTACCAATGCAATGTCACCGAGCTAAATGAAGGCTGAATGCTAATCGCACGGTGTAAGTGAGAAGTTGGGCGTTTCTGCTAGCTACAATCATGCGAGGGGGTCATTAAGATATTGAGAGCTCTCACGGTCTGTAATCACACCCTGTAGGACCTTTGCTATAAAGTGATCAGCAATCAGTCACGGAATCGTAGAGACCAACACTAGCGAATCCTGCGCAATAAAACCAATAGCATATACCACACAGCTTTTGTTTAGCGTTGAGCCCAATCAATTTATAATATTATAACAATGAAGTAAATGTGCTTTGCCAAATTTTAGTAGTAAATCCGACAAATATTCTATTTTCTGCTAGTGTAGCGGCGGTGTTTTCATGCATTTTAGGGGGCGGGCTGGACACACGCAACACGCCGAAACACATACAGTTACGGGCATGCTTCGGATGCCGACGCAGACACACCATGTGCGCGTGCATGCAGTCTCATTCGTAGCATACAGTCGTTGTGTGAAGGGCATTATGCGAGGCAACTGCGTATAAATTTGTATACTGTGCAACTTTGGCGTAATAAAGAAGTAGTGTAGTCTCATGTTCTCTCTATTGAGACGCTTAATTGCAATGCAAAGCAGAACACTCAGCAGTGGTCCACTGTGGGTGGGGCACAAATTGGAGACGGGGTAGTTCAATCATTAGCATCATTACCACATCCTTAACTCCCTTGTCATACCGGAAGTCAGAACCACGGGTACTATGCAAAGCTGCTTTCGCTTAATAGTCGGCAGCTGCACTTAACCGTTACTCACTCACAGCATTTGCACATCACATAACAGTCTCTACACCATATCACAGATGGTACATGAGTGATCTCAGAAATAAAATTAAGTCTAGATTTACTGATTCCAATTTTATGCCGGAAAAATTTCAAGGTGTATATGCAAAAACGTGCGGCTCACAAAACGAACAGGAAATATTCAAGTAGAATACACTCTGCATTATTGTAACGCAGTCATTATAATATGACTATAGACAGCTATAGCTGCCTCAGCTGCATTATTCCACGATCAAATGCAATGGAACGAGCACGGCGGAACTTTCGCTAGCTCTGCTACATCATTGCCCATAGTTTATTCGCCGCCCGAAGTTCAGAGGAGGGACACTCTGGCCGAGGCAAGGTAGCTGCAGAACTCTGCAGCGGTAAATTTAGCTCTAATAGTTCAGTTGAGCAAACAATAGGGAATCGAAGGGACGGGCAGACTCATATGCAGACCGCTAATTAAGAGTGGATGGGCTGCCTTGTTCCTACCCAGAGAGAGCATGACGACGAATGCTCTCCAGTTAAGCCAGAACGACCCATGGCGCCTGCCATATTTCGCGCTTTAGCGCCATCTGGTGGCTGGGGTGGACCGTTCCAAGGAGATTGCCTGACTCAGGCTCCCGTGATTTACATGTCTTACCCTCGGCTGACGGTGACGTGCAAGAGACGTCCATGGTCTCAATTTACGGCTACGGTAAAGACGTCTTTGAAAAGATAAGTTTGGACCACTTTTTGCCGTGTGACAACCGCCGCGGAGATGCGCAAGAATCGGGGATGGTAAACGAGGGAACGGCAGGTAGCGAGCGACAGAAGTTGTAATTAACGCTGCGTCGCGTCAGTGGGATAGGGTATTCATGCATGCTTTTCGGCTCAGGGTACGGATCCTCACATAAAACCAGCTCCCTGTTTTAAAAAAATTCAACGGAGAGTCTTATTCTTCTGAAAGATAAGGAAATGACCACATGCAAAGTCAGTGACTCCAAGAATTCACAGTGTCATAATCGTACAGCATCAGTTTCAAAGTACTTCATGCATGCAGCAGCGTTGTGCGGACTTGGGGAGAGAACGTTACAGAAGTGTCCCGCAATGGCCGAGTGCCAACTTCCTAAACATCAGTGAAGACGGTAATCAATTCAAAACTCCCATCCACAGCCGCCAGCATTAAATTAAGTCGTAAACGTAATGTAACAAATGTGTTTTGCAACGATAAAGAAAGCTTGAGAGCGGTTGTAGCAGAAGGCACAGACGACGAGTGAAGTGGACACAAGCCCGACGGTGGAAACACTAGTAGGAGCTTGACCTCGTTAACCTCCTTGCTGTCTATATCTAAACATTTTGAACTAGGGCCCGCAAGATACATCGCATTATCAGGCGACGGATAGCGCTGCTTGTTTTCTTCAAGATATCCAAGATGAATCGTAATTCATAGTACATAAATTATGATATTCAAGTAAAGACAAAGATTGGATCCGGATTAACATGCAATATTAGAAAAATCTGTTGCAAGCCTTACTGTCCTGATGTCATAAAACAATAATACTGGTAATAACTGTCATTATCAATATTATGATTGCACTCCTAATTTGACAAAATAAAGACAAGTAGTATTATCAAAAAAGATTCATTAGTAGATACTCAAGCATCATGGCATGGTACAACAAAATTCAAGTTTGAAGAGGAATCACAGTACAGTGAACTATTTTAGATACTTGATATACTAGAATACGTTAAAGCTCAACGTCTGGTGTTGGGATTATACAATATGTGTTATCTTTCGTATGTACTGCATGCAGCCTGTATTATTATGAACTAGAGCACTCTGAGACCGCTTACCTCCACCAAGCAAGCAAGACAACAGTAACGAAATATTCAAATTGAATTTGAAACAATGATTTTATTTAGATCAACAGCAAAACCTAACCATTTGTGCCTTTTGATAGTATTAACAGTTTCCGTAATTTTTTGGAAAATCCGTTCATAACTTTTTGAGTTATGTTGCTAACAAACATTCTGCCAAACATTAGTCAAACACACAAACCAACCAATCATCACCAAAATTTAATCATTTATGTCTTTTAACATTACTAACAATTCCTGTAGATTTCAGAAAGATCCATTCATAACTTTCTGAGTTATTGTGCTAACTAGCATAAAATCAAACTCAGCGACAAACAAACGAACGAACAGATCATCAAAAAATTTGAACATTTACTGTTCGTGATATACCTAAGAACTCGTGTAAGTTTCATGAAAATCCATCAATAACTTGTTGAGTTACAGCACTAAGAAGAAAGAGGTAGACAAACAGTTGAACGGATCTTTACCAAAAGTTAATCATCTGTTTCTGTTACAGTTGACAAGCCTAACAATCCATGTAAATTTCGTAAAGCTCTGTCCATAATTTTTTTATAGCCTATTGGTGACACACAAAGAGACAATGAGGACAACAGACAAAGAGACAGACAAACACGACAAGAACATACCCTCCTTGGCGGAGGTAATAAAAGTAAACTCAGGCAAGCACCCTATATAGCATAACAGTCTTGGCCTTGGCAGATAACGTCACCAACCGGAACACGGCTATTGCAACTTTCTAAATTCTCAAGGAAAACATTCGTTACTGCTATGAAGATTGGTGTAACTTACAACTTCGAAAACAAGAGATAAAACCCAGTTGCAGCTAAATCAACTGTTGGGTTGATTGTTGGTATGCTTCCATAAAAAGCAACAACATGTTGCTATCATCTGATAATTGTGTTGCTACGGCCAGATTTTGAAGAGTGAAAAATATGACTCGGGCAGAGTACAAAATTCGCGATGTTTTCGCACATATAAAAAATAGCTAAAAAGAGGGCATACTTGAAATGTTGGCTGAATCTCCTCTACACAAGCTGTAGCAAAGCAAAGCAGCGACAAATTCGAGCGTATAACTTACAGCCGCGCATTTCTAGAAACACCAAATTGCCAAAAGGCAGCGGGAATTAAACGAAGCAAGCGAAAAGTTTCATGAAAGGATCGCTTTGACAGAGTTTCTGCAGTTTGGTGTCAGAAAACCATGTAAAGGTTACAAAACACTATTAACTTTCCCCTTCACATTATACATAAGGATTAGAGTACTCCGTAAACGTTTCGAAAAATGTTATACCTAGGAGAAATTGACGTTTTAATTCATCCTAATATAGGATAAAAGTTAAGCTTCAAATTATTATTATTATTTATATAGTGATAGTTTTACCACCGTATCCACAAGAGTGATCCGTACAGTGCAGACTCGGTCCTACTTTGAGTAGGAATATTTTATCTCGGCATTCCTGCCGGAAAATCTCGATTGGCTCAGTGCGCTACTACTGGCGGGAATAAGGCGGAAAGAATAGAGAAAGACACTCTAGGACGGCCCCATTCGAGGCCTTCCACACGAGAGATAGTAGAGAAGTCCAACGAACTAAATCGACTGTCTCGATCGACAGCCCACCTCGAGGAACAGAATGGGAAAAATAGAGAACCTACTTAACTTTACAAAACTAACCTCGTCAGCAATAACTGAAGCCAGATGCTACATCCCCTGTGGAGACAGCACTCGGGACCCTTGGTGCGTGATGCCCAAACATATTGAGGCAGGGATGTTAAGCTTCAAGTTGTACTCANAAATAATAAGCGCTGAGTAGTTTCTAGAACATCACGGATCTGCGAGTGACATGCCTTGATCCATCGTTCGCTGACGATTCTTGAACAAGTCTCTCAATGCTGACCATTTTGCTTTGTATTATGTTTTGAGAGCTGATGCGAATAGCAAGTCATCATTAGTTACACAGGGAATATCCCTTCAATCAATTCATATTTAAGAGTTGTTAGCTAGAACAAACGTTTTTTTTTTAGTATTGTAACACTCAGCACTGCATTGCACTATTGTTAAATATTCCATAGAGAGGTTATATCCCAGTATATGCTTATGCCTTTTAGACTCATATAGTCAATAGTAATCCTAGTATGCACTATGCATGACAGTCAATTATCTTGAACTCATTTGTGCACTAACTGTCAGAAACGCAAATGGATTTCATGGGTTAAGAGCGCAACAATCAAATTCGTTTAGCTCTAAAAATCGCTTCCTTTCTTCTGGCAAAGCTTCAAAGGCTTCAGCAACCATTACTGCAGGGCTAATGTCCATTACAGAGATGAGGATATGCACGACTCCTTCAGCACGTGACGCGCTGGCGCACGCAAGTCCACGTCTGCTTCATCAGACTGAAATGATACATGGCAGTCACTCACAATTATTCTCTCTAAATTTAGGATATGCAAGTCTCCTCCGCCAGACCGAAATGATACGAGACTCTCACTCACAATGATTCTCAACTCAAAGTTTAACTGTAGGATTTCTAGATTTGGGTTTCCAGGTCCGCTCCGTCAGACTGTAATGATACGCAGCAGTCACGCACAATAATCATTTATTTAATTAATTTAAGTTTTACACTGTTTTATTTAAGACTTGCAAGACAACACTGATGTGCATCAATTGTTTTTATTACTTAATGCTCTAGGTGCGAATTACAATTGTCGGTCGAGAGGAAAGTTTTGTATGAAACAAGAACTTATAAAAAGTTTCGTACTTGACTTTGTTTTCGTAAATTGGTTTAATATGAGGCTTTGACTGCTTACACTGAAATTTGTTGTCACGGTTAAAGTACCTATTTATCATTCAGGCAAAGAGGCAAAAGTGTACTAAAAATACCGAACATTACGAACATCTTAGTCATCCACATTAACGTATTTTTTTACAAATTTTCATATAACGGGGACAATGTACTTCAATTAATAAGTGCAAGGGAAAACCACATACATAGTTCTCTGTGAAGTAGCTATGTCTCCTACAATAGTTGGGAATCATTTGTCTAACCAAGAGCATCATGCTACGTAAAACAAAAAATCAGTATGATACATTTACCACATTTCAATCCCTTCCTACAAATATGCCTCATCTCATCATGCGGCGTAAAATTGCGCAACTGAATGCAAATGATAACTTTCTTTGCCTTTGTGTCATCGCTCTCATTAGGCTTCTGACATAACAACAGCCAACATTTGTGTCTTGTATCACCGACAGAGTTAGACCGGCGCAATCACTGCCTAATGAAATACCATGAAGTGTTCTTTGATGTAGCGCCTAGTCTTGTTGCTCCTGCCAGCGCAATATTACTATGCATCTCTTTCTGCGCCCAGTGCAGTTGTCGTCAACGGACTATCTCTCTTACCAATTAAACGTCACACAATAACTCGAAAGTCATTTCAATTCTGGTGGCGTCGGGGAATATGCCTTACCTGTTTCTTTTCTTTCTCAGAGTTGCTAGCTCTTGACGTCTCTGTTTCCAATTAATCGACTGCTCACAGGTCGTCAAACCTTTCTTTACATTCAACTTTGCTCCCTCGCGCGATTAAGTCTAGGCCCCGCTCACTTTCACCCATGCTGTTTCTCCGAGAGGTCTCGCCTGAATGCTGATCACATTATCGCGACTCGCGCTTTGTCCCCTTTACATAATTGAATCCAACGTCCCTTGCAACCAGGATTAAACCTGGTAATGGCGGCGCCACCCTTCCCTCTCCGCTCATATTGTGGCCCCAGTCGCTTAAACACAGCTTTTCCAGTATGGTATTCACAAGATAATTTTGCCGTGTCTGCTTGAGTGGTCGCTCTTCACGGCTGCCTCATCCCTTTGTTCTGCAGATTCTCTGTGAAACGAGCGCTTTAGATGAACTAGCTGTGGGCACGTCGGACAGTGCTGCAGTGTGCGCAGATCGCAGCAGCGAATCGCAGAACAAACGGACCGTTAGTTGTTTCAGAGCACATGGAAAGATGAAAAGATATTGCTGTCTGTGTGACCGAGCGAATGTGCACAAGCTCCTCCATACTGGGGCATACCTGCAGGATTAAAGTTGAAGCCTGCCTTTCTGACATCAGCGTTTCAACGACTCAGAAGAATCGTTAATCTAGACGAGTATATCCGCCTCGTACTTCGATCCAATGCACTGAAGAAGAAAGCTGTAACATGTTCAGAGACGTCATTCTTGAGGCTCTCCAGTTTTTCTCTCCAAACTGTATACGGCAGCGACGCCCTCACCACAAAGTAAATACTCAACCACCACAAAGGAAATACTCTCTCCATAAAGCTGAACTCGCCATTCAAGCTCCAGGATTTCACGAAACTAAGAGATTCCCAGTGAGCCGCAGTATTGTAGTTCTATCGGGAGACCCCCTAATGCGGTACGGTGCGAAGCTTTGACTCTGAACCACCATTACACTGCATGATGAAAGACATCTACAACATTGAGGGGCTTCTCATCTTTTAACTTTATTATATTACTAATTCCATTCTATAAAAGAGTCACGCTTTAATGCAGTCAGGTACCTATAGTTTCGTAGTTTACTATACCACATGCACCGCAGTTTGCTATAGCACGCAATTACGTCGTTAGTTAATACTAGACGACCCGTGACCCGTTGGGTCGTTGTTACGATCGTCTTGTCTGTCTTTCGTGCCCATTTTGCTTCCTTCTCACCAGTTACTCATACTGATCTTTCTTCAATCTGTTCTTCTTCTTCTTCTTCTTTCCCAACTTGCTGTTC
>LQNS02278081.1:1328348-1338879 GCA_001587735.2 Parhyale hawaiensis
TCTTTTAACTTTATTATATTACTAATTCCATTCTATAAAAGAGTCACGCTTTAATGCAGTCAGGTACCTATAGTTTCGTAGTTTACTATACCACATGCACCGCAGTTTGCTATAGCACGCAATTACGTCGTTAGTTAATATATTATGAAAATAAATTAGATATGCCATCCACAATAGACCATAAATAAATGATGCAAACTACGCGCGCAGCCTCAGCTTATTGCTTGCTCCGCACAGAAGAATAATGACAAAAGATTTCGGTCTTTCCTTCCTTCCTATATATGCATGCTCAGGGCTCGAGGTGACTTTCCTCAAAGCCAAGTCTGCCTCTGCCAGGTTCGGCGAATCCAGTTTCACTGATCTCAATTTTTAATGCAAGTGCCTTTGGAAGGACGCAGTTAAGAGCCTCAGGCGGCAAACACTGGAGCAGCTCTCATATTTTCCGGGGCTCTTATTTGCCTAGTAGATGCCTTCCATAAAACAACTGGCCCATATTAATTCTAGAAAATGAGTAATAGAATTAAGTAGCCTGAGGCGTGAGCTGTGAGGAAGGAGAAATAAAATGAATGAATAAAATTACTATTTACGCTTTAAAATTGCAACGAATTTGGTAGCTTAATGAAGGGAGGAAAGCTCTCCCGGACAGAAGAGTTGAAAACAGCCAATAATAGAGAAACAGAGACTAAACTTTCCTCATGAACAGTAAATTTTGATGCAATATGATTGTGTAAGTCTGTCACAGTCTGTGTGGAACAACGTCTAAAAACTAAAAAACTCAGAAAACTCAGCAAAAAACAGCTTTTTCAGGGTATCCTTTTAATGGCCAGCAGCCACTTTCGTTCAAAATTGCTGTGATAGTAGGTACAGTCATTCACAATAATATATTAAAGAGTTGCTCAATTTGTTGAGGAATGGAAATAAAAATTTTTATTATACAAAACATCAAAGGTGCACACCTTCAACGAAATTCTTTTGATGATCCTCGGAGTAAAAAAGATGAAAGAGTTGTAAGACTGCGAGTTTCCGAAAGAGAAGAATCAGGAAAAACTAAACTTCACACTCATAGAGTCGACCGTTTTTCTCTGATATTATCATAATGGCACAGGAAAGGAAGATTTCGCGAGAAAATAATCAAAAGACGCCGCTCATGTGGGAGAAGAAACTTGGGACTGGGCCTGAATATTTTTGACTCTGAATTTTCAGTAGCTTTTTTTTTCATCAGGTTAGATATACTTCAGCAGTCGGACCTGCACAGAGAGCAACACAAGAGCCTGTAACCCCTGCCCCAAGCCGTTCAACGTTGAGACATTTAGCCTCACAAATCAAGTGTATTTTGGATGCTCGCACTGATAGATAGCACTGCTGGCAACATCTTTCACTGGGGCTTTTGGTTAGTTTGAAGTACTGATATTGAAGCCCGCAATACTCCGTGGTCTATTTCTTAAACATTTTAGACTTCTTGCGAAGCATCTTGTGTCATCGTGTATCTGCTAGCGTAAGTTACTGCCATTGTTTGATTCGGTAAGATGCATGGTAACTAAAATACATTCGATTAATAGAGTAAAAATCTTATATACTTTTGGAATTCACAAAGTTTAAAAAAAAAATATTCCGCCATTATTTTGTACAGTAAGTTAGCCAAAAATTTTAAAGTGTTGTATAAAAGCCGTCCTTCCAGAAGTAAGGCGCCAGCTCCGCCACAGCATCCAAAAGCCATCATATTTGCTAGCAGTAGCCATATCATCTGGCAGTGCCGTCCTCCAGAGTACCACCTCGAGGCTATACAAGCTCCTCTCAAACAGTAACACTCACAGTAAACGGACGCACCGCCGTGCATGAACAAGTCCTACTCTCATGATTACAATCGACGCAACTGGCGCTCATGCGTAAATATTCCGGGAGTAGTGAGCTATCTAAATTGCGCTCTCGAGCTGTGCGTGTAAGAACTTCATAATGAAGAGTTACCTGTCGTATGGAGTCCGTTAGTGGTGATGGAGGGCATCTGTGGCGGGAGTTCCTTACATACAAACTGCTATTATGAAAGTCATTATGACGGGACCGCCTTAAAGCTTTCGGCAGTGATTGCTCTTTTAGCTTTGAGGAACAAGAGCTTCAACGTTTCTGCGTCACAAGACTTGAAAGTGTGTGCGCTGCCGCTACTAGGGATGAACAAGTGATGACCGTTTGGTTATTATTGTTCACCATCCTATATGGCTCGATAATAAGTGAATTTCATTGCATTATAAAATGTTTTTTCCAATAATTTGTTACAGACTTTTTGCAGTTAAAATTGAGAAACATACGATACGAATGGAAGATCCAAGAAGAAGGTCCAGCAGGAGAGCAGCTAGCCTGGGTAAGTTCGGTCGTGGTGCGAGTGGTGTTACATGCTCGCCATCCCTCTAGTGTAGAACTATATAAAATATGTATATCAAAACAAATTGTTGCAGTTCAGAATCCTACCGAAGCTGAATCGGAAGTTTAAAAAGCATACATGAAGCATACAGTAGTAATATGACACGGAACATAGTGGCTTCAGAATTACAGTAAAAAAAACTAATAGTTAATAGCTTCGTTAGCTTGCACAGGCTCACACATCGCTACAAGGATTTTTTTTTTTTTCTTAGTTTTCATATCGACCAGTAACGTGGGTACGTAAAGTACACTAAGCCGACGCGAAATTAAGCTTCTTTCAAACGAATTTTACATAAAAAATAGCCTTTCTGCCAACCGACCTTCCCTTGGTATACTGACCACGACACGAGTTCGCTTTATCCGACGAGTCTGAAAGCCGACTAAGCTCAGCATACCAGCGACACTGAGCGCATTCCTTGGGTCAGCCGACCACTGGTGCGACATCGCATAAACTGAATTTTGGAATAAGCCATCAAGTGATTCCCTCAATCAGTTTCGTTCACAGAACGCTTACTGTGCACGTGTATGCTTAGATTAGCTGTTGTGAGATTTGGAGGTTCTCAGCATTGGGGAAAAAATATTATGACGACAGCAAATAGAGTATCTGCTGACATTTTTCCTAAAAAGTACCTTTACTTGATCTAAATATTGGCAATGCATAAGTCGAGAATATACTGACAGAAAACAAGACAGGTAATTTATCTTAAGAAAGAATGCAGAGTAAAATTTGGCGATAAATTTTTACCAGATGAAACGAAGCTAAGGTGGCGAATGATAAGCAACTCAAAATATATTTTTGCCTACGCCAATTATCCAACCACTCCCAAGTCCTCGTATCAAGAACGCTGAAAAAGGATATTCGGCGCGTATGACGTAAGACCTGCGTCTATGTTTTCACGTCTTTGGTGGGATTCAGAAGTCTTCAGAATAGCTACAATGCGTTATCTATACCTAGTACCCACCGTCACGACTAAGACTAACTTAGTTCCTGCATCACGATTTTGAGTTGCAAAAATCATTACTATATTAATGCCATGGCAGCTGCATTCACACTATGTCCATGAAAAGAAATAAATGCTATACAGCTGCTGCAGTTCCGTCCCCAACACTACGGTCCTCGTGCGTAAATGTTGCATTCTCTCCTACTTTCGTCCCTACCGCCGCTCCGTATTCCTTTTTAATAACTTCTGCTATCGAGCACAATTCGCCTTTCATATTTGCAGCATTATTCGCATTTAGCGTTGAGTTAAAGTGCGATAAAAGTGCTTCATAGCACCACATTAAATAATGGTACTCGCTTTAATTGAAAGAAGCAGACTATGATTATAACTGATGGGTTTGGTCGTTAACCCGAGCGCGCTGTTCAGCCAAATGACTCGGGTAAAGGCGTTGCAAGACGGCAAAGTGAACGGTAATGTTTCGAGCCCTAGCGCTTGTTGAAGATATTGCCTCTTATTAAGGCAATAAAGACTAAACTCCTTTGCCAGAATGGAAATGATGCAATATGCATCACTTGCCAGACTGAGAGGAGTATCCGGTATTCGAGAGCACGTCCGTGCAGCAAGAGATGAGCACGTCTTGCGGTGATGTGGCGATTTGTGCAAGTTTGCAGCGCTTTTCCCTGACTTGCGCTTCAGAAAAGGACGTGCACAAGTTATTATGACTAAATGGTAAATTAACACGGTGAGAATAGTGTCCGCATCCTGTCTATAAACGGTAAAATACTGAAGAGGCAGATACATTAGTATATTTATCTGCGGGTGTTATCCTATGGAAACTAGAGGAATCCGTGAAAAATTTCAGGCTTAAGTGTTACACGTGATTATTAGTTTCCTGTTTTTAAAGTTTTACTAAGTCACTGCCAAATGAAAAAGATGACTATAGTTTTTGGTTCAAATAAGGCCAAATGAAAAATAAAATTATAATATTATATACTATAATATTAAATAATATATATCATAATATACTATTTTATGTATTATATATTATATTTAAAATACCTACACCTAATTTTGCAAATACAGAAGTTCTTGCTAGCTAACGAGATTGACATACACACAAATATGTTCCCTATAAATAATATAGAGCACATATATTTAGATCAGAGCTTGTCCCTGAACCGCAGAAAGCTAGGACGTAAGTTAATTTAATAGAACTTCTGCTTATAACTACAGCTGCCGGCACATCTGTCAACACAACTTTAATTTATTGAATGTTATCAACTTTAGGATGAATCAATGTTTGATACATGTACTTAATTAAAAATATTATGGAATTGAAATGCCTAAACCCAGCAATTTCACCGAGCTCGACGCTGGACTGAACTAGATGAACCTCAGTTTAAGGCAGTCGCATGGCCTATCCATCCAGCTCAACAGCAACTGCATATAACAACTATTAGGTTAGTTGTAGGTAGTAGGTCGCAACAGTTGGCGCTCGACTGAAGCGCGTCAATCGAGAAGAACAATCTATGATTGGCGTATTGCCATGCAGTTCCTAGAAAAAAAAACAGCAGAAGAGGCGCAATGCAGCAACTACGCAGTTTATAATTGGTGATACGGCAAAAATATTCAAGCACCGCGCAAAACTAAAGATCACGACGTAAATTTATGCTTCAGCGTATAAACTTGGAGAGCTTGGAAGAAATTCCCAATTCCATACAATGTCCATTGACATAAAGCATGACGTACGTAATTACTGAACTACTGTAGTAAGATTAGCAAAATTACAAAATAAATCAGACAAATAAAATTAAGTAACGCGACCAATCTGCCAAGCGACCACCAGCTCTGATATGGTTGGCTGCGCCGGGTCAGTCACACGTCGCGTCTTGCGTGCAAATGAAGCATTCCCGTGCGACACTGAAGTCAGCACTGAGTCACCAGAACGTGTTGTTATGAGTTCGATAATGTCAGTCTTCGGTGAAATTACCCATCATCTGCCCCACTGTCCATTGTACTGTCTTCTTAGAACACACATTTGACTTAATCCTCGCCTGCCGCCGCCGCCACCATCGCCATGTTTGTCACCCCAGACAGAGCCATTCAACAGCCGAAGGCAAAAAGCTGGCAGAAACCGCGCCGCCAGACGTATGGGGTCTCAACTTTTAATTGCAGCAGTCTAACTCGGGACTATATTGTCTTCAGCATGGCAAGCGTGTCAGTGACGTGCAACGGCCAGTGCATGTTACCTATATTTCGCAATTCGGTAATAAATCAACGGAGCACCGATACCAACGCTAACCTTAAACTCGCAATCATGGCAGCAGTTCCTACAACGCAGGGATTAGTAAGCAGCTAAAGGTAATCGTTGGCAATATTTATTGCGCAAAGTTCCACAGCCGCCACGCTTGCGCGTCCTGCTCATACTTCACTCTTACGTGACCGTCTCCCTGCAAAGCACTTCGGTAGATCACCCTTAATCTTCATTGCTTGCAATTTCACAAGCTTCTTTGGAACACACAAGCCCGTCGGCAGACGATATGCACAGAGGAAGGAAGGTTTGGTGCCAGCTAGTGGCGACTGCACCGAGTCATCGTAACGAAATTTTCACTCATAAGCGGGACCACTTTCTGCGGGTCATGCAGCCCGTTTAAAATTACTGTTATTCCAAACAGCTTCATTGTCAGCATACTAACACTTTCAATATTATTGAGAAAGCTGATCCTTATCCATGAATTATTAGACACTTGTTAAGACTTGCCAGAAGCGTCAAACACAACAACAGCATTTATAAAGAGAGAAGCCTAAGTTGCATCAGCGATGACAGCATTTCAGTGATCTGAGATTGTTAAATGCATCAATACTTAAGGCTATAAGAACATTACAACAGGTTCGTACCATTCTGTGATATAAGCCAGTAATTACCGATTGGTTTGACACAACAGCTTCAGGAGTAGAATTCTTTTAAGCACGACTACTGCAGTTCAATGCATAAACAAACAGTTGGACCGTACCAGCCGTCAGTTATATTAATTTTCGAAACTTTTCAATAATGTGTAAAACATTTAATTCTTCAACTGTGACGGCAAATGTGAACCCATATTCTGACAAAAAAAAAAAACTTATACAAGACATTGTAACGACAGTGTATGTACGATGAATTGACAGTTGCCCTGTAGAACATAGGATAGCGTATAGTACAGTAGAGGTTGCAGTACAAACATAAACAATGCGACCAATAAGCATGCACTTCTGTAATTTATCACTCTACTGAGGAATTATAGGAACGCATAATAATACCTGGCATTGTATAATTCAAGTCTAATATATTATTGAAGTAATTAAGCTAAAAAGCTCTAGTTTTAACAGCATTTCTACAATACAGTGTTCATTATGCTGCAGCTTTAGAAAATCTTGTAAATGACATTTCTTACCTTGAACCTTGAGGAACATTTCTACAAGGTCAAAGTGGCGTTATTCACGCCGCCCATCTTGCCCAGAGGTGATGCTGCATTTCACGACCAGCAGGAGGACTAGTATCGAGTGATCCCCACACTGCACGTAACCGCTTACGGCTGGTTTATCTGGCTATTTCAATAAGAATGCGTTCAACAAGTTTTTAAACTCATCATTTCAATTCCGGGGGCATTTCGAATGTGACAGGGCACTGTCCTGAACAACCTCCGCCCCGGACAGTGAAGCTATTACCTCGAACCCCAGGCATTGAAGCTATTAGAATAGTTCGTAGCCGTACTATTATTGCCAACATTTCTGATTGAAATTCGCACTTCACAAGTGCGGCCAATACGGTTTGTGTACCTGACATGAATCCGAGCATTGACATTAATAGTAATTCCTTCAAGAATATTCCAAACATACATTATCGAGCAGTGCTCGAATCTCAGCTGAACTGAGTACATTCGAAAGTAGGCAAGTCTTTCGTGATAGTTTAACTCTTGCATGCCTTGAATTTCAGCAGTGAGCGATCTTTGGAAAGCCTCGGGGCGCTCTCGGTCTTTACGTTTGCTCGGCATCCTAAGCTGTGAATAATATTCTATCCTCGTCAGTACAAGTTGTTTCCATAAGGTGAGAAAGCATTAGGTGTGCCTCTCGTGAAGAGAAATTTCGAAGCACCCATAAGCTCCATTTCTGTCTATGGTAAAAGCTCGAGCCACGTGATCGACATGACAGAATTCCTGAAATTATAAGCGGCAAATCCAAACTGGTAATTGGCAGCTTTTTTTTACCCGTGGCTCAGTATTGGCCCTCGAGGTCAAGACAGACATTCATAACCATTTCACCCAATTGCAAGTGGCCCAAAATGAAGCACGTCTAATAGCATTACGGCCAATGTGCCAAGCTGATAATCCGAACGACATAAAGCGCCATAACTGCGGCTAAGCTTTTACTCAAATGACACACGCAGCGCTACCGCACTATAGTCCGTATAGTGAGTTAAGAGTTATGTTGCAATGCTAATAAAACTCTGGGCACCAATGGAGCAGCAGACCATAAGTGCGGACAGTCATTGCAATTAATCACAAACAAAATGTGTAGTAGGATTAGTTACTTCTAGAAGACTCCATCAGCCAAGCGTTGAAACTCTACGTAATATTCTGGCCGGAAAAAAACTGAGTTGAAACTGAGATACGCTGTCAGTAAAAGCAGCAACAGAAGGGAATTTTCGTACTGGTTCAACAGATTTTACGAGAGGGATTGCTGAAAGGTGTTCGGCTTATAAGGTATCGCTTGAACCGCTTGAGGGGAAATCCTTCAGTATTGAGGACATCGCGAGACAGCCAAACGGAGGAGAAAAGTGTTCGATTGTCAGGACATCGTGAGACAGCAGAGCAAGGAGAAAAGTTTCTCAAGTACAAGGGCATGGTGAAATAGTGAGTGAACGGGGGGGGGGTCCTTGGTATTACGGACAGCGTGAGACAGTAGAGCGAGGAGAGAAATTCACCAAGGTATCGCGAAACAGCAATGGGAGAAGTGAAACAGCTGGCATTAAGGGCATCATGAAAGAGCAGAAGGAGGAGAAAAGTAGCTGGCGTTAAGGGTATCATGAAACAACAGAGCGAAGAGAAAATCGTGCTATTCGGAGAATCGTATATCAGCGAAAAGGTGGAAAAAAGTCCCCGCCATTTAGGATATCGTGATTGAAACTGTAGACGGCAGAAAACTTGGGGATAAGACGAAAAGTTAACGCAAACTGTGCCGCCACCCACCCGTACACGTGTAAACGTGAATTTTGAGAAGACAGAGTGTCAGCACTATAATCTGACTGGTCAAATGAACACAGTTACTTTCTTGGAATCAGTGCAAGTTCTGCGGTGTCAGTCATTACAGTGTTAGTCATAAAATGAATTTGTGTTTATTGATAAAAGGGTCATATTTTGTAGCGGCTAAGCCTGCAAGCCTCTAGCAGGACAATGTAACATAAATACATAACAGACTGTCACATGCTTCAAGCTAGTTCAAAAGTGAATGAATAAGTGAGAAACATTAAAAAAATAAAGGCCAAAAATACCGTTTAGTGGTATTCATGAACCACAGACAAGATATATGACTGTCCACTCCTCCCAAGTGGGCCTGGCAGAAAACCGAGGAAACTTCGCTAAACTCTTCTCTAGCCATCATAGCAGTCTCAAATAAAAAAATAGATTGCTTCAGGAGGCGCAAGGAATGCATCTATCGGGAACAAAGCACACATACGTACATGGGCACTGGCCAATTGTGAATTGCAAAACTAATTTTAGCCAAGTTTAAGTTAATTTGGTGTCCCAAAATTTAGTGCTGGTCATCCACCGCTGACATTTAGCTATAAATCTGTGTATCTTGCTCATATACCTAGTTCTTGCATTGACAAGAACAGTTTACTCTTTATTTGAGGGGGGGGGGGGGGTTTGCCTGAAAATATTTTATCGAAGTTTAATCAATTTACGATCAGGCCCAGCTGGGATTTTGAGTGAGCAGTCAAGTAGAGTGTAGTCTATGTATGAACACATCTCAAAAGTTTTTTTGAATACATCGTTATAACGGTACCCGCTCATTAGCATTGTTAATGTATGCTCATTACCATTCCATAAGGAAAAGTATTCGGACTGCTACTTATTCAGTAAAAATATAGATAACCATGAAATTTACATAAAATAAATTTTTAGCACCAACAAACACTACTGAGCAACAAAAATGATGCACAAAATTTTGCGTACACTATAAAAAAAGGCAGGAAAAATATTTTAGCACATCACATTCACTTTCGTAATTTCTAAAATATCGGCTCTGCAAAATACTTTAGAAACTACTGGAGTAAGTAGAAGATAGCCGATATATGGCGATTACTGATTCGTAAGTTGTTCCTGAATTAGGCGCCACAGTGAAAATACAAGTTGCATAAACAAAGAGGCTATCAAAAGACTTAAAAGATCGTGTCATTTCCAGATATGCGGCTAGCAAAAGCGAGTGTAGCATTTCTAATAGCTCAATCATTCCTGTCAGCACTGCAGAATTCATCGTAAAGAAATGAAAAGAGTTTGCGACTACAGAAAATTCTTCAAGTTCTGATGCAGCCCCGAAGGATTTCGGTAAGAAGAGCCTGTGGCCTGTTGCGAACGGTTAAAAGCAATCCTTCAGTCACTAAAAAAAGAGCTTGAAAGAGAGCATAAACAGATGATTAAAACAGCAGCAGGTATTGAGCTGTAATCACCGGAAATTCAAGTTACCATCTCGTCACATGAAGCCGTTTCTGATGAAAATACTTTTGACGGGGATATTTCTGTCTGCTAAGAACAATTTTAGGCATGATCATAACATCACCAATAAACATTAAGGTCAGATGAGAAAGTTTGAAGGCTAGACAGAGCTACTTTATACCATAAAACATAATCCGTACATAACATGACGGCAGAAACATATTACTATCGTTATATTATGGAAACTACACGAGTGATGTACATGGACGGGATCGACAGGTAATGAAATCACCAGAGTGGAGTAAACGCACACCCAGGAGGCACAGAGGCTCTGGCGTTAAACTCGCCATTCTGTGTACGTTCATCACTGTGTGTGCGTTCAAGTAAGCTTGAACGCAAGCGAGCAGCCCAGCACAAGAAGTTGAACGCCGCCCGCACGCACATCGATATTACTACACATAATCGTCGCAAACGTACATA
>LQNS02278081.1:1339041-1366167 GCA_001587735.2 Parhyale hawaiensis
ATAGCGAATGGCGAGTTTGACGCCTGTGCGGCCCGGAAAGTTGCTATGAAGAATAACTAAAAACTTCAATTTACGGCTGACTTCAACGCCTGCATATCAACTCGGCCAAACACAGATCCCGGAAATGAATTTCATGTTAATACAGATAGAGGTGTAAAATACAAATCGAACTGACGAGTGTATTACTTCAATCTCCAACGTAGTGGGATGGACTTCAGCCGCAGCTCGAGTACCTATAACAACCAAATCCGGAAGGGGAGAGAGTAATGCAACGAGTTTGGCCCACACCGTTAAGTACCTTGTAAAAGAGACAGAGGCAAGCAACACCTCGCCAATGAGACAAGCTCAATTATTATTATTATTATTAGTAGTAGTAGTAGCATTACTATTATTGAAACTTCACGCTCGAGCCCCCACGGACAGGTAATATAACAAAATGAAGCACTTTGCAACACCGGGAAGCCCGAAACGCACACAACCAGGGCACATAACCAACCAACTAAGCAGGCGAGTCGGTTCAGCAGGTGAAGTTGACAGGGAACAGCTGTAGCCCAGACCGGGGAACAATTCTCCAACAGAGGCTCCCAGAATGCACATAAGTATTTACGGACTACATCATCGTCACCAAACAATACAGGGGAGCTTGTGCAGGCGCCCAAACTTACTTGAAGCATATGAGACAAGGTACCTGATATGCACCTCAAATGTAAACTTCTCATCGAAGAGAACACCAAGCATCTCCCGAAAGCTGGATTCCTAGAACACAGTGTACCCAATTTTCAGAGAAGGATGCAGGGGTAAAGGCGTCTGTGATCGAGTGACAGTCATAGATTAAACCTTGCCTGCATTCAGGTGCCTACTCGAGGCAGAGCATCATGTAGTAATCCACGGCAAGTCCTTCCTTATTCAAGGATTGAGTGGCTAAATCACGCATACTTGGAGTTTGAATCCTACTAGAGTGGAATCAGCAGTTCACTTTATCATAGAGTTCATCAACGATGGGCATATATCATGGAATTAATTTGCAGTCTGTGCTTCAGGAGATCGGAAATGATAGAACGAACAATGATTGGTACCAATTATCGCAAGATTTTAAAACATAATTTGTAGAATCAGTCGAAAATTGAAATTCGGGAACGAATGGTGGTTTCAGTAAGACGATGATCCTCAGCATAGAGCCGAGGCAACTCGTAAGTGGGTCAACGATAACAAATACCTACCAATGCACTACCATAGCGTAACAAATAACCAGAATTGAATCCTGTCGAAAATATATGAAGACCATTGAAAATTAGGATACACGCCAGACAACCGTCTATCCTTAATGAATTGAAATTTATATCAGAAGGAGAATGAGATAATATTCCGCTTTAATTTTCTCCAAGATATGAAAAAATTTTCCAGAATTCATTTAGATGCATTATATCAGATAGTGGCGAACCAGAAAAGTATTAAATAGATCGCTCTCAAGTTTCCAAATACTTTTTCCACAGAAGAGTTATAACTGCTCATATGTTCGACAAACATTCTATTAGCGTCGACCAGTAATACTTGAGGATACTATTAACATATTTAGCAAGAGTCTCACGGCTCTATAATTAAAATAAAATAATATAATAAATTTATAGTGCCTGAATACTTGCACCACCTCACAAAGAATGCATTAGCACCTCTTCGGCTTAAATTGCAGCAATCACAGAGAATTAAATACATAATTTCTCACAAGGACATTGCCCTTTCAAGCACGAATCCAAGAACTAATTATTTTACAGCCGTAAAAGTTTCCTAAAATTTCTCGATTCCCAGCTGCAAGTCAGGCTGTAGTTTTGCATGGGGCAGCTCTCCTTTGCTGCACAGCAGGCTAAAAGAGTTATACATTTTTTTTTCTTGCCATCGCCCAGGAAAAGGAAGCAACACGCTGGACTTAGCCACAATTTCTCGAATTTTTGTAGGCTCGGGGGAAATTAATGAAAATTTTATATTATTCTAAAGTGGGAGCTGGCTGGGCTGTTCCAAAGCCATGAGCCAGGAGTCCAGACGTGACAGGAGAGGTGATGGCTGGGCTGCTCCAAAGCCTTGAGCTAAGAGTCCAGTTGTGACGCGAGAGGTCATGGCTGGGCTGCTCAAAAGCCTTGAGCTAGGAGTCCAGTTGTGACGCAAGAGGTAATGGCTTGGCTGCTCCAAAAAGCCTTGAGCTAGGAGAAGCGATCAGGGGCGATGCGAGTCTCATCAGTTTGTAGGGCTGCTTTTTTATAGATACCATCTGGATCCAGTTCGAAAAAAAGCTATCATTTGTGAAATGTGTTTAAACGATTATATTTATGTTCTTATTCAACAAACGTACGAGGGTTGTGCCAAAAGTAATGCCTTTTTTATTATTACTTTATTATTCCGCCCGAAGGGATCCGAGGGGATTGCAGACTACACTGTTATGATGACTGTTGCAGATATTGACGGTGTGGCACTCTAAAAAAAACAATCCCTGTCATGGACGTCCGTCAGGAGCAGACATGCGCCATTGAATTCCTCTACACGGACAAAAATTGAACCAATCAACATTCACCGAGCCGTAGTGAACGTTTACGAAGCCGATGCAGTTGATATCAGCACAGGAGAAGGGTTCGTCGATTTCAGAGTGGTGGCAGATGTGACTGACAAAGTGCGCTCCGGACGCCCATCCACAGCCACCACCCCGGAAAACAAAGTGGGCCTCGATCAACTCATCCGCACCGATCGATGGATAACGGTAAATAAAATACGTGCAAAGTTGGCTGTGGGTGTCAACTTAGACCATTACGTAGAAACGTTGACAAAATTGAAGGCCCGGATCGCCCTTGAAAGGCCAGAGAAAAGTGAAAGATTCCGTTTGCAACACGACAATGCTAGGCCACACACAAGTTTGAAGACCACAGAATGTGTGACAAAGTTTGGCTGGAAGATCCTGTCTCACCCACCGTTTACTCCCAATCTGGCACCGTCAAACTTCCACATGTTCGAACCTCTGAAGGACGCACTGCGTGGGCACGTTTCCCCGACAACAACGCTGTAATTGCAGTCGCAAAAAAATGGACCATTTCGACAATCTCTGAATTTTACATCTGAGTCATCACGGTTTTAGTTCATCTCTGGCAAAAGTGCATATAGTATGGTGGTGACAACATAGAAAAATAAATTCTGGAGCACAAAAGGTCGCTAGTTTTAATGGTGGCACTTCTGCCTTCGTAGCACTTTAATGTTTTGAGTTAAAAATAGGAGGCATTACTGTCGGAATAACCCTCGTAGCATCCTGATCCCTAAATAAATTTCAGTGCGCTTGATATCAATGTGACTTAGATTGTTTAAACTTTCTGACAGGTAAAATGTCGACTGTTCAAGTTATTCTTCAACATATATAACTTAATTGCATAACTAAGAGGAACAAATAAATTCTTTTCAAGAAGGTGACCAAACGTCAAAACAAAATAGTATCGCTAAACTCCATTATGGATAATATATGTAATCATATCTTGAGGATATTTTGGCTTACGATATGCGGGCGGCTACATTACCAATAGCAGGAAAACCCCAGGTCACAACGCCGCGAGGTTCCCTCCAGTCCTGCATCAACATACATTGGAAGTAGGAGACACGCAACCCAAAGGTTCAACAGTTACTAAATATATCAGCATCCCTGAGGAATTGAGCTCAAGTGATCAAATATGGACCCCAGAATGTTTTATAGATCATAATGAAAAAATACACTGTAAGCAAGGAAAAAGCTATTCTGGTAACGTTTAGTGTAAAATATGGTCCCTCGCCCGTAACTTTATGTTTACACAAACTGAATGGTAACAGAATGTCATGGAAAGTTTGGTAGGAGTCATATAACTACTTACTTAAAGGTTAATCAAAAGTTCTTCCGTAAACATAACACCATTAAAATAAGGTCTACCGCTCTTTGAAGCCTGGTGCAGCAAATATAAATACCTATTTTCTGTTACTCGTGTCTGGAAAAGTTTATAATAAGGAAAAAAATAACACCTTGTCAGCCTATTCTATATAAGCTGTTTTGACATCTTGTAAGTAAAATTAACGAAGGCCCGACAGTATTCAGAGGCGGAGGAAGTTGGAGATTTCATGCACGAGAAGCCAAGCGCCGGCATGCGCTGCTCAGAGCGAAGGCAAACTCTGATTTACGAAGCACCTTCCGTGACAAGCAAAGTTAAAGAACCGAGATAAATCACTCACAGCCGGGACGACACTTTGATTGAAAATAAATCAATCTTGGAGGTGCCTTCACTCCTGCAGATTTTGAGGCTCCTTTTGGTCTGTTACTGAAATGGCACTGCAACCTAAGCTGCGTCATTAGTGGAACCTGCACCGCAGAAATCTTTCATAAATGAAAGTGCGAAACCTTCAGCAGTTTTAAGACCTCGCATTAGCAACTATTTGTAAACTAAACAGCAACTACTGCAGCGCTGAACGACACCAATGCATTTTTTTCAGCGGTAATTAAGTATGGTCAATAAATAATATTCGGGACTCACCAATCAAGGACAATATAGCAGAATTCGCGACAATATTCAAGTATCAGACCAAAAATACAGTATAAAGTGTGTTGGTTAGTTTTATATTCAAGTCAGAGCTTTTCGTAATAAGGAATTGGCATGAAAGGAAGAACTTCGGGCACTATTTTCATAAGGGAATGACAGGGGGAAACTTTAACACACATCGTCTATCCCAAAGAGAAAAAAAAATACTTTTGTGAAAACTATGAAAGCGGTAATATTTACGTGGCGCTTTACCCAGTAAAGAAGCAACACAAAGAGCTTCTGGCGCACCGCATCGCAACAAACAGCAATGCCACACCGGAAACGTCCGCCTTTTCCTTGGGCCGGAGCAGCCCCGGCCAGGTCTTATTTTTGTGCGCTTTGAATTTTTTGGGTTTTCTTTAGGTGTCGTAACCGTCAGTTTATATTGTCAGAGGCGCCTTCTCTGCAGCCTCACATGAGTTCTGACACAGCTATGTCTCTTTCTTTGTACTGGATCGGCATGCTGTGTCGCTGCGGGGCAGTCGGCTCGGATATGTTCCGATAATTCACCCCTAATTTTGCGCAAAACTCTGTCGCTAGATTATAAGAGAAGCTAAAAATATACTCTTCTGAGATACAGATGACGCTCGTCGTGGTGCATCAGAACGCTGTGTTCGTGCAAGTTGGGAGGTTTAGAGCATGAACAGATACTTGCTGCGATTCGCCAAATGGGACTAGTTTTCTTATGTGAATCGGGTAATCGTAGCCGCGGCTGCAGGAAGGATGACATAAAACAAAAATTGACCATGACAGTCTTTTATAAAATTATGCTGTTGAACGGAGCTAGATGAAAAAAAAAGACAAAAAGTTACCCTATAGTAGGTATATTTGCAGAGCGAATGGCTGCGTCAACCAATTACAGCGTGCAGCCGCAGTTGTCATTGCAGCATCGGCGTACCATATGAAAATACAGAATATTACATATTTATTTTCGTACCGCAACCTGTCGCTGCTGACAGGTGAATGCAAAGGGAATGAATACGTAGAGATTCGAATAGAACATCAGAGTTCTAACAGAAATTCACACCCAGCAGGAAAGCACTACCTCTACGCTCTGCAACAAGAACGTAAGAGGCAGTAGTGATCTTCGAACAGACACTGCTCGATGGGAACGGACACAGGTATAGCACGCGGCACTGTATAGCACTCACTTTCGTTGCGTTTACAGCGGTCTGCAAATAGCGGTCTCTTCAGCTACCACAACTATAACAGTAGCGCTACATCTACCGGCCCTCATTGCTAGCGCGCTGCTGACAATCCCTGTGCAGCAGATGCGTGCCTGTCATGCACTTCAAGCTTAGAGTTTGTGCTAGTGATGTAGAGGAAAAGAAATGAGCTAAATAATTCACAAGCACCGCACTATCACTGCCACACTTCATCCAAGACTCAGTATGGAAACACTGCGGGACAGAATTAAATTTTGTTTGCAGCCTAGAAGCTAAAACCGTGAAACAGTTCCTGATGCGACCTAAAAAATCCTGTTAGGGAACGACAACAGACAGACGTTGCACCCTAAGTGCTGGGCACATTATAACACATTCCGTCCTCTGCATACTCGCCTCCATCACCTCATACGTGCATGTCTATATCGTTATCCACTACATGACTGCAAGTCTGATACGCTGCCATGCTCGCTCAAATAGTGACACAGGGCGATGAAGCCTGAGTTATTCAAATGTAGAGATCGCAATAGCTCGAGCGGACCAGAATAGCTTTCAAAATGTCATGGTCAGTCCCCGGTATTTCGACCCGGCTGCAGCCCTGCAGCAGTAATGCCGCTCAGCCCAAACGAGGATTATCCAAGCATGCATTTGTACACAATACCGATATTCAGTAAGATGGAGTACGATAGACGGGTACATGAACTAGATATTTACACGTGCTGGCATACCAACCGAGTTAAGGTGTTATTTCTTTTACTTAGTACGGCTTTAAAGCTTGAAGCTTCATGTGACACGCACGTCACTGTGCAGTTTTCTTCGACAGTCGTAGAGTCAATTATATAATAGCCAATTTATGTCCACGAATTTACTGCACCATTGAAATCTTCGGCATACCATGATTTGCTTTCTATGCCGTACTGATGTAACGAATCTGAAGATATCAAACTAAGTTGAAGCTTACTTGCAAAATAATTAAGAACATCGAGGGTAAATGGCAGTAAACAGATATTGACTGGATCACTGCAGTATTAAGCTAGAACTAGAAACCAAAAAGTAAACTCCTAAATTTGAAAACACCAGCCACTCAGCATTCCTTTCTTCGCTGTTATTCCTAAGCGCAGGCAACATTCTAGATTAAGTGGCAATGCTTTAATGCCCTCTTACAATGCTGATCAATGAAACGAAGCAGCACACCTTACGAAGCATCGAATTATGGTTTCTGTAAGAGAATAACAAAGAGCTCTGATGGCGAGGGCATGACCAGTACGCAGATTCGATCGCATCTTCTGTAGGATGGAACTCTTGGCAAGAATGCAGAAATACGGAGGTCAGAAGTAAGAGCTACCTCCAATCTTGGTCGGGACGCTGGCAATGCTATGTATTGCTCTTGTGTTCCCTGCATACGAGGCAATAAAGGAATGCCATCGTGCTAGTTTTAAAGTGTTACAGGGATGTCATATGAGCGCCATAGCAAACTTTAGTAGTTGAGTAAGCAACAACACCTCAATTCAATGTTCTCATATGACATTCAGTTTTCAATAACCATGGAATTTCCAGTAACACCTGCACAGAGCTTTATTAAATGAAGTTCAAAGCCATATACAATAGCTCGCACCTGCATTATACGGTCATCGTGAGAATATAGTAAAGGTGCATTGCAGCGCTTGGTACTTCTACCGTGCAATAAGCAGCTTTCTAAAGGTTCAGTACAATACACAGCGATTTTGCTGGACTGAACTCATACCGAACTTCAGTCAGTCTATGCTCAAACACACCTATACAGACACACTCTCTCCTCCACCACACGTACACTTGCCGCTGCTCAGAGACACTTCACCTGCAGCTGCTCGAACACACAAAGACAAGCCACCGCCCCCTGCCCCCCATACAAGTGAGATAGGCAAGTCTGCCTGCAGGCACAGCGGTGGTGCGGGAGGCCGCAGCACTTGAATATCGCAGGGCCACTGCAGAGACGCTGCGGTCCACACCACCGAGCTGAGGTGCAAACTAAGCTGGGATATCAGCTCTGTCTGCTAACGTTTTCCATCTAAAGAATGAAAAAAAAACGAGCATGGGTCAAAAATGAAGCTATCAATGGCAGAGTTGCTCTTTCTTTTTTATGCCAATGTTCACTAATTCACTAGAATCAAGGCCATGTACGTACATAAATTTTGTGTTTCCGCTAAAGCAAAAAGGTCAGGCGTTAGACCGCTTTCCACTGAATCTTCATTGAACTAAGNNNNGTTTCTTGACACTGTTCCTGTAATATTAATTGTAAATAAAAAATTCAATCTATTTCTGTGATTGCTCGGGTGGCTAGCGAAAGAGACGGTTTTGTTTTATCGAAGCGGAATGGGCCGCGAACACCCGTAATATTCTAAAAAGACCGTTAAATTACCCATACAAGAAGTAATTTACGCTTCCTTTAAAAGAGTAAAATCATGACCAGAAGGAAGAATAATAAAGAAATACCATTGCATATTCTTTCCTGGCATATCTGAAGGACTTACGGACTTTTTACATTACCAACAATACACAATATGCCATAAATGACTAACTATTAAAGCAGTTCGTGTTATTACTTTTTGTTTGGTAAATCAATACGGTAGTCAGTGAACTTGATAACAGGAGTACAATAAAAAGGTTACTGGTTGATGACAAGCGGCGACATACAAGCAAAGAATGCTAAACACTGTGCCGCCTTACAATATACAGTGCCAGTACGAGAAAGAAAAGATTGTTATAGAACATCTTACTATATATATCTTGATAAATACTGCGACGGTACCAACCGTAACAATGTCAACCGAGATGCATGTACGACGCCAACACGCGTTCTAAACGTATTTCTTTTTGACGACCGGGTGCAACTGCTTTTCTGCATTTGTACCTAAAGAAAAAAAAATGGTCTACATGACGCAGACCACGAAACGTAAAATTTTTCAGGGTGCGGGCTATGCTGCCATTCAATAATTTATTGTGTACAGAGGCACTTTTGCTTCTGCCGCCAGCAAACCTGAGGCAGGAGCTGCCACACGGCGGCACTGCAACTTCGCCTCGCCACTGCACTTACTACACTTGTTCACAGCACTGCAATTTCTTGCAACCACTGAATACATTTGCCCACCTAATAAGTCTAGGCAGTGTGGCCTGAATTGACGTTTCATTTGCTTTGAGCATATTGGATTATTGATGCTAATATAGAGCTTAGGGAATGTTACAGAGGTTAACTGTACGTATACAGCAGCGTAAAAGATGCAGAAGAGCACAACTGTAATTGAATGCAGCCAAGCACAGCGTACTTATGATAGAGTCCGCCATGAGCGTACTTCATAGCAATGCAAACGACGTGGAAATTTTTAGGTGTAACTACAGGCGTAAAGGAAATTAAAAAGTAGAAGTTTCACTACATAGCAACATATAAGAAACATAAAAGTATAACTATTGTAACTTGAAGAAAGTGGAAAGTACGATATGTATCACGTCTGTAAAATCACAAGACGTTTCATACACCAAAACTCACTACGCATATGGCAAGGTACGACCTTGTCTTTGGAGACGTTAACCCGGAAAAAACGTAAACTTTTATTACCGCCACTGCAACGAAGCAAAAGAGAGGACGTCTAAGCAAAAGTTCGGTGTGTGTCCGTGCTCCATGGGTAATGTCGGTGGGGTCAGTGCATGTCAGGTTGTTGTCGAGTCGCGTTGTGCTACGCTGCAGGCAGCGGATACCCGCAAATACTCCAGGAAAATCCAGTCAAAATGGGCTATCTAAATCCAATGCAAAAGATATTGACGCGAGTATCGGAATGTACCTTACAGAAAATAATCTCTTATATTTCCACAATGCGTGTGAATTTCTTAAAGAGTGCGCAATATCCAACTTGGCCGAACGGTTTTCTAGAGCCGTAATAGGGCACCCGGGCGAAGCATATCACTGAAAACTGCGTGTTCTACGAGACATGCATATATATATTTATTTACTTCTCAGTTTCCATCATTAGAAATATAATTAAAACTGTTCGCACAGTCGTACACGCCATAAGCTAAATCCACTTTACCTCACGAAAAAATTGGTAGTAATTTCTGGAACCAAACGCACGATAAGATGAGATATCTTGCAGAAAGACCAAGACGTTTTAACAACTGTTCATACAGTTGCTAAGGTACACGGTTATTATATTACTTAGGTTAATGGTTGAAAAAAGATGGGTTACTTTACAATCTCTGTTTATAATATACACTTAGAACGGAAATATTAGCTTTATCGCAGAATTGACCACATCTCGACTATTTGGCTATAAATTTCAGTGAACATTACACAGAAAGTTAAACTTATGATGCCTATAGTGTCTGTAAATTTTCAAACCGCTAATTGTGTTGGTTTTAGAAAAATGATGTTTTTTATCAACTTGATTTCACTGAGCGGCGGTAACAGCTTTTTTGACTAAAAAAAAAAATATTCACAGTTTTATACCACCAAAAGGGCAAAATAAACAACACAAATAAGAAAAATATGTATTAAACAAGAAATCAATACTCAAAAGATTACAATGACTGAAAAAAATCTTTTTGCCAACATAACTCCCATGCCGTTAAATAACTTCAATAATCCTTGAATCCATGCAGCCAGTTAGTTTCTTTATTGCAGAAGGTGGAACTGGCCTTGCTGCTGCAGCAACAGCATCCCACAAGACAGATTTCGAGTTGCACTGCCTTCCATCTGCGTAAATTTCCCTCTTCAAAAGGGCCCCTCTTCAATTGGATTTAGATCAGGTGAGCACGGTGGTCAAACCATTTTCTCTCTATGGCACCCCAAAGAGTCCAGAAATGCTGTGGTAGTACAAGCAGAGTGATAAAACGCATTATCATACATGAAACTCAAGTTTCGAAGCAGCGAAAGGGGCATGTCATCCAGCCATGGGACTAAGGCGTCCTTTAACATGTCACAATACAATGCAAATGTAATTTTCACGCCATCAGTTACTCTAACAGGACCTACAAATCGATCCCGTATAATACCTGCCCATATAATAACACCACCTCCCCGTTGACGTTTTACGCGTTGATGACACTCACTTCCAGGTAGCACCCAACCCTTACTCCACCCAACAGGTCCATCAAGGGTAACCAGAGTTTCGTCGGTGAAAAGAATATGATTCTTCATGTATTTCTCTGCCAATTCCATTTTTAAAATTTCATGTCTTAGGGTGAGAAGAGGCAATTTCAGAGGGGATTTGACAGATGCAATGGAACAAAAAATGTAATTTCTTGTGGTTTTAGGCCCTTCAAGAAACCCAGTAGCTGTAAATATTCATTTACATGTTAGCCCGGGTCTTTTACGTAACTGACGTACCACATTTATCATGTCTCTATCAGTAACAATCCTTGAATGCCCAGCATCTGACCGTTTTTTTTCATGTTGAAGGGTACTTCAAGAATCTTGTCACTGTGTCAATAGGAGTCCTATTTTTCGGGCAAAAACACCAGGAGAGGTGTCTTGAGCAGCTTCTTCGATGATAATTTCTTTCTACTAGTTAGAGCTTTTGCACGTCCCATTTTAGCAGAATACTGTATACAAGAAGCTCTTATTGTCTTTCACCTCAAAAAGAGAAAAAATGCAAAGAGTTGTCAATCAGGAGACACAGCAAAATGTAAACAGATTCAACAGTGTTGCCATAAGATGTCACGAGTTCCCTGCAAGTTTCATGGAATTTTGATCAGGCATAAATGAGATATGATCAATTTTGTGCTTAAACTATTATTTCCATTCTCAGTGTATGTCGGATTTAGATGTTGCCTGTTTTTCAGCTTTTTCAATAAGTCTCGTTTCCGGCATCACTATCTACGTTATCCATAGAAGCGTTGCACAGATGACAGAGTTCCTTGCTATTCAAAATGAAAATTCCAAGCCGCTCAGTGGCCACACGTGCGATTTGATTAACTCGTGGCAAACAATGTCGGCATTTATTTTGGCACAAAAATCTTTCAGTGAATCTCTTGCCAGCTGTAAAATTACATACAATCGAACCCGAGTCAGGGCAACACAAGCCACTACCTTCGGGAGCCACTGCACATCAGCAGGGGGAAACAAAATTCTTTCGTTTTTACAAGTAAATAAATGTTTTGCTAAGTCTCTGTTTTATAAGATTAGAAATAAATAATTCGGAGACGGATAGTAAAAAGCCAGAGTGATAACCGTTGCATATCAGGAGACATGTTTCTTCAGAAATCCTGCAGTACTCATAAAGATTGATTTATTTCGGATAGCGGAAGTTATCTAAGGTTCGCATGTATAATATGAAATACTTAAAATACAGTCGTAAATTAGCTCAGGAATGAGAGCAGCAATTCCAGAAACGGTACAAATAAAAACAGTGAAAATAAAAATCTATCAAGGCAAATAGCAATAATATTCATAAACAATATTTATTACTAAAAATTGTTAGCTTGTATAGCATGATACAAAGCATCAGAACGATTTCGCGTAATAAATAATGAAGTCTACGGACAGTGCTGCAAATATTTAATTTACTTGTCTCGAAATCGAGAAGACTTTAATGAAATAATTGTGCTCATCTAGTTGCACTATATAATAAAACACATTTGTTGGTCGTTTGCTTGCTCTCTTGCTTGCTCTAATGTTGGTCCATTTGTCCGTCACACAGTTAAGAGTTTAATAGGAGAAAATTCATGTACTGAAGAACAAGTTGAGACACCATACAATTTCAGTGCTTGGAGTACCGTTGATAAATATAGCTCTGGATGCCCGGGCTCTGGATCCCCAGCCTCTGGGTCCCAGCTTTCATTGCTGAATGATATCGAAGCAGTTGAATCTTCACGCTGAGCAGACGCCTTTTCATATTGAATTTACATCGCATCCAAATTTCGACGCTAGAGGTTCAACAATCACTTGGTATTCACAATACAATAAGCCCTGGGCATTCCAGTGAATTCTTCTGACTGAACTATATTTTTCTAAGTGCAGTGCAACTTAACGCTTGATCAATTCAAAGCTGATATTCGCTCCTTATCTTGCAGGGGGGAGGATATTTTGCTATCGCAAAACTCATTGGTTTTACAACTTGCGTTTCACTAATGGAAGATCAGGCCTACAGGGATGAGACTTATAATACAGCAAAACAGCAAAACCTATACTGGGAACCAGAACAATAAAAAGCTCAATTACAAAATTTCTGCCGTTATTTTTGACGGCTGGGCCCTCTAGTTTTCATATATTTTACTAAAAGTAGTAGTTCATATGAATCTCTGTATCACCTTCCAGCACCGCACGCTTTACCATAAAGTTACTTGCACATCTGCCCCAGCCGTTTGATAAATTTCACAAATGCAATACACCGGGGACGTTGCAGGTTGCATTTTTAGCAAGTCCGTAGACACCACAGGAAACTCGACTCTCTTGCTGCTGAAGAAGTTAGCGATGGCACGACACAGCAGGGGTCTGGGGTGACAAGCTACAGAGGAGCGAGGAGCTGGTACAACTAAAGGCACGAGACTTTGTCGGAGCGGCGCCGTGTAATCCTGAATAGGAGATGATGACACAGGACACTGTTGGATAAGCCGTAAACCGGGAGACGACCGCACACCAAAAACTGGGCTCAGCCGAAGGAGGCTTGGTTTACGTAAGAGCAAAAGCGACGCAAAAATGGCGGCACTTAACTCTTTGGGTCGCTGTAAGTAGATTACGGAGAAAGGTCACTCCGAGTTCCCTGTTCCACTGCATCAAAACAAAAGCGAAATGGAACGCAGCTAATACCGTAGAGGTAGCCACTAAATGTCACACCTAAAAGAAGGGGAAGGTCATCTCTGAAATGTGAATGATAGCTCGGCAGAAAGGCACTTCCTCGGTTTGAATTATAAATGCTAAAAGTATTATTGCTCAGCGTCAAAGGTAATGTAATTGACAGATACTGAGACACAGACCGCTGGAGGCGAGTTTGCAAATTGCAGTGTAGCTTTACTGCGTCTGTAACGTTGTTCGTTTCAAGCAGAGAAGATACTAAGTTGTCCCAAAAACTCATAAACACATACAAGAAATTAAAATTTTACTCGCCAAAGAAATTAGGAAAAACAGAAAAAAATTATTCCTCATAATTAAGACCATCATTTTCCAAGACTTTTTGGAATCTGCTGGAGCACAGTCAGGACTGTAAGCTGGATGTGGCAAACCATCAACGCCGTCCAGCTCTTCAAACATGTCGTTGGTCTTCTTGGCGGTGTGTGGCTTAGCGTTATTCTGCTGTATCAAAGCGCGTTTCCGGTTGAGCAGAGCCAGGTACTTTTATTTCAACTTTTCGTATACTGAAAAATAAAAAATAAAATTTCCCCAAGTGTTGACGAACTTTTGGAACAACCTAATGTTAAAAGTACCAGCTCAGTAGTTGATATAAATTATTTCTCCGTGTTGAGAAAGTAAGTAATCTCGTCATCCAGTGAAACACAGACCGCTCAATTCTTCAATTCATCTTCTCATCTCTAAATCTCTGACCTAAATGATACAGAAAATTATCAGATTATCTTGCTGCGCGGGGAAGAAGCACAGATTATTAAGTAAATCTCAAGACTAAGCGACGCACAGTATATAACATAGTTACTAACTCATTACGCAACGATGAGTCACACATTATTAATTAGGTCTCAAAACAGAGGACCGTAATAGAGCAACAGAACATAATAGAAATAACTCAGTTCTGAGAGCACTTCTTTTCACTAAATTATGCAGTCCGCACTACCTCCAGCTTCAGAAAGTTAAACTAAACTAGTTGGCCAGAGCTTGAAGCCACAAATTATGCAAGCCCGAACTCTGTCAGATGAAGGATGAAAATAAAATGAGAGCATGTTCTTTTATTTAACTCTCATCAATATCGTCTCTTAGCATTTAGAGGTTATATCACCACTGTAAGAGCAAAGCAGTTCCGTCAATTCAGGCACCTATTGCATTAATACTCCTGTTTATTACATGCAACCCGTTACAGAGCGAGCATTTTTCACGATAGAGCCTAGAGAAAGAAAGGTTTTACTCTCTTTAACGCCATGAACTATAATATACTCGCAAAATGACAATCCTATCAACAACTTTAGGAGAACTCTTTGCATCACACAGCACTGGCCGCCGCAACTGACACATATTCTTTAAGCAGAACTATAACAACACTGTAAGACTATTTCAAGTCGGAGCAAAATATAGAATAAATTTTGGGCTACTGCCATTCCTCATACATTTACGCTGCACTTTTCAGTAAGCAGGGAACGCAGGTCAGCGCCAGAACTACTGCGAAGCAGCTAACATACCTTATTACTTTTACTGCCCTATTCTGACTGCTTAATTAGCAGGAAACGCAGGACAGAGTTTGAAATGGCAGCGCTCATCTTTCCTGTGTCTCGCCCGCAGCGTCGTCTGCCGGGCGGGGCGAAATTCCTCAGGTAAAGACGGCAAAATTTGAGAGCGGTGTCAGTGGAGGCGAAAAGAGGCCGTCGAGGTCCATCAGGAGAGCGCTGTAAAAAGAACCATCAGGCTGGGATAATTATCCTTATGGAGCACATAAGGCAATTACATGGGCACTAACACGGCTCGCCTTATAGCTGTAGCCAGCCGCTGCCTCCCACGTGTGGCGCATTTCGCTGTGCTGCAGGCTTCTCCAAATGCTTCGTAACTCACACGCTGAGGAGACACAAAATGCTGCTACGTGGCTGTCTAGCGTATGCGGGACTTGCAATACTTTACACTCTAATTTTTTCTTAAATTTCAATATCTGAAGTTACTTACTTACTGATATTTTAGCACAGTCATATCTTACGCGCAGGGAAGTAAAGTATGTTCACACATGCGCATCAATAAAGAACTCGTAGGTATGGCTATCGCTCATGAAGGAACACAATAAGGGCGCATTTCTGTCTGCTGAGCTGGGCCAACAGATATCTTACTACAGAAATTCGTAAGTTAGCACCAGATTCGCAGAAAGCAGTTTCATGAAATCACTTATGCTGGAATAATGATACGTGGAAGGTATAGGCAGTGTTTCTTGGAATTAATAAGTATTGCTAAGAAAACTACTGACCAATGGCTTGGCGGCAACGCAAACATTACAGCGTACAGAGTCGATCACAAGGCAACGTAAGTGCCATAATCATGAAAACAGCTTCGAATAGCTGGCCTTCGCAAAAATGTGTATTGTCTTCTACAATGGTGAAAAAACGCATAAAGGCACCAACACAGTGCAACAACGATAATGGTAAAATCAACTTTGACTCCGCCCTCCACTGGGAAACCGCCGCTAAGAACTACGACGAAATAGCGGACGGTTCAAAGACCCGACCCCCGCCCCTACCTTACGGTAATTGCCCCTAAGGTAGCTGTGCACACCGAGTATGTTTGCTGACTCAGCCCACCAGGCGCCACAAAGATCGCTCATGAGGCTCGGGGCTCGTTCCCGGGACCTTCAGCACAACTGTGCAACACGCAAGGTCAGCTGCTACCATGGTTGGCAAAAACCATTTTTTAATACTAAAAATAACGTTTTTATGTTTATTTTACTATTTTTTTTTTTTGTTTTTTTCTAGTTCTAAGAATTTTATCCAACATTTAGAGGACTTTCTGATTAGTAAACATGTAGCTAGCAAATCATCAACAATCTTAGTCACTTCATTTCAACTTCCTATTGTAGAAGAATGATTTTAAGAAAAAGGGGTTAAGAAAAAGCAGTTAGTAGAGTACCTGCATTTGCTATGGCTACAGTTAATATCGAAACTACAAAGATGCTATGATTTATAATTGCAATATAAAATCCTTTGAAAAACTTTAAAACACTTTAAATTACAAATAGAACTTGACAGAAATAGCTCGCTAGTAGCTAAATGAAAACAGAATAATGAACTAAAAAAGTGAAATAGCTATAAAATCCTTAAAAAACTTAGCAAAACTTCAAAATACAATGACTTCTCAATAGAAATAGCTAGCTAGCTACTAGCTATTTAAAAGCAGAGTATCGAACTGAAGAAAGTGAAATAGCTATATGCCTACATCTTTCTCATGAACTCACTAGCTACCTAATAGCAACTATAACAACTACTACTACTAATTTTCTGTGACTGCTAGCTTACCAGAATATAATTAGATCTGCATCTCTCAAATAAAATAACACAAAATTCCACAAGTTATAAGTTTTTAATCAAGGTTGGCTGGCTTAAACCAAATGGATTAAACCAACTGAAAAATGGTTTAAATCAACCAAAAAATTATTGTTTTGCACTTTTTATTCGATTTTTTGAGTTTTATATATAAATATTTCAAAATAAACAGTTTTACTTCTAGGAATTATTAAATGTTATTTACTCAACAGAAAGGATGAGTTAATGTGTTTCTATTTAGGAATCCGTTTGACTATTCGGACAGGGTTAACTATTGTTTATTTTTATTAAAATCCTTTAACTTATTGAATTTTATGTTATTTCATTTCAAAGATGCATATCTAATTCTATTCTGGTAAAGTAGCAGCTACTAAAATTTAGTAGTAGTAGTTGTAGCTGCTATTAGATAGCTAGTGAGCTCATGAGAAAGATGTAGGCATATAGCTATTTCACTTTTGCCAGTTTAATACTCTGCTTTTAATTAGCTAATAGATAGCTATTACTATCGAGATGTCTTTGTTTTATAAAGTGTTTCTAAGTTTTTCAAAGTATTTTATAGCTATTTCATTTTCTTTAGTTGATTACACTGATTTCAATTAGCTGGTAGCTAGCCGTTTCTGTCAAGTTGTATTAGTAGTTTGAAGTGTTTTTAAGTTTTTCAAAGGATTTTATACTGAAATTATAAATCATAGTATCTCTGCAGATTGGATATTAAATGTAGGCATAGCAAATACGGGCACTTTGTAACTGCTTTTTCTTTACCCTTTTTCTCAAAATCATTCTTCTACAACAGAAAGTTGAAACGAAGTGAGTAGGGTTGTTGATGATTACCTAGCTAGCTACATGTTTACACAGCAGAAAACCTTTAAATTTTTTATAAAATTCATAGAACTAGATAAAAACAACAAAATATAAAAACACATTTTTTGCTTAACCAAAAACCATGGTTTTTGGTTTAAACAAAAAAACTGGTTTTTGCCAACCCTGTTTTTAATAAACATAAGCAATAGTTGACCTTAGCTGTCCTTAAGAGTCAAGTGGATTCCTAAATAAAATCACATTAACTTATCCTTTCAGTTGTGTTGATAAAATTGAATAATTTCTAGAAGTAAAACTATTTATTTTGCAATATTTATGAATAAAAACCCAAAAAACTTAACAAAGACAATAAACTAAAAAACCATGGTATTTTGGTTGGTTCAACCCGTGGTTTTTAAGTTAGTTTAAATCAGCCAACCCTGGCTGCTACCGTGGGTATAAGAACAGATTAAGTACATAGTAGACATCAGAGCATAGCAATACTATCAAAAAAGATAAAATATACACATTGATTACTGCACTAAGTTATTCATTCGTGCCAAGGACAATAAACTGAATTAAACTAAAAAATTAGCAGCGTGTGTATCATTCACGCTAGTAATAATATTGGCGAGAGTAGGCGAGAGAATCAATTAGCATAGGTGCTTTCGTTGGGGAGATGATCAAATTTGTTTAGCCCTAACTTGTACGTGCCCTAATGAGAACCATTCAGATGCAACTTCGAATTGAGCTTCAGAGCTCAATCGAAAACAAAAAAGCTGACTCAGGGGTAATGCACATACAAAATCCGCTGGAGACTCGGTCCACAGTGGCAAATTGAAGCCCGGACAAGCAAAAGCAGAGTGGATCAGATTATATCCCTGGCCTCGTGCAATCCGACGACACTTTATATTCTTTTTGTGGCAGGCTAAAGTGTTGATTTCATGATAATGAAAGTTGCAAGATCGAACACTACCTAGGCTGGTAAGCTCTTGAAGTGCTTCAGTATTTCACGGCTGCTAAGCTGTTGCGGTGGTACTGACTTTAGCCAGAAATGAGGACGGTCGAGGGCAAGGGTCGTTGCATAACAGCTTTCCATCGAAGTAGGCATAACTCTTGACGATCTGCGATCGATGGACACTCCTCTTAGCAAGTTGGTCTATGTCTGCAGCACGAATCAGTGCGTGAGGGTTTCCAAGTAAAGGGTGTGATCAACTTGACTTTTCCTTTACTTTCACCAGTGCCAAAGTTACCTGCATAATCATAAATTGGTTTAGTAGTCTGAATCCTATGCCCAAAAGTCTAAAAGTCTTGTAGTAAAATTTAATGACGTTTTAGAGTTTAGACACTGTCACACTTCCTACCCATAATTCCTTATCCACAATACAAAAAAAAAAAGCTGGAACTGTGAACAGTGTAATAATTTGCTTTGCTTCAATTAGTTCTTTCATTTTTTTTTTTTTTTGCACGACAATGATCATTCGGAAGGATCTCATTTATCATAGCCTATGGGCTTTCTTCAGGTAAATGCCACGCTAAATATTACNCCATCAGGCTGGGATAATTATCCTTATGGAGCACATAAGGCAATTACATGGGCACTAACACGGCTCGCCTTATAGCTGTAGCCAGCCGCTGCCTCCCACGTGTGGCGCATTTCGCTGTGCTGCAGGCTTCTCCAAATGCTGCGTAACTCACACGCTGAGGAGACACAAAATGCTGCTACGTGGCTGTCTAGCGTAGGCGGGACTTGCAATACTTTACACTCTAATTTATCCTTAAATTTCATTATCTGAAGCTACTTACTTATTGATATTTTAGCACTGTCATATATTACGCGCAGGAAAGTAAAGTATATTCATACGTGCGCATCAATATCGAACTCGTAGGTATGGCTATCGCTCATGAACGAACACATAAGGGGGCAGTTTTGTCTGCTGAGCTGGGCCAACAGATATCTTACTACAGAACTTCGTAAGTTATCACCAGATTCGCAGAAAGCAGTTTGATGAAATCACTTATGCTGGAATAATGATACGTAGAAGTTACATGCAGCGTTTCTTGGAATTAATAAGTATTGCTAAAAACGGACAAATAGTTTGGCGGTAACGCGAACATTACAGCGTACACAGACGATCACTTTGCAACGTGATTGCCATGATCATGAAAACAGCTTCAATTAGCTAGCCTTCGCCAAAAAGTTATTGTCTTTTACAATGGTGAAAAACGTATAAAGGCACAAACACAGTAAAACAACGATAAAAGTAAAGTCAACTTTGGCTGCACCCTCCACTGGGAAACCGACACGCACTGGTTCGCGCTGCTGATATAAGCTAACTGGCCCCAGAGTAGCGGCGAGCATACCAGAATATAATTATATCTGCATCTCTGAAATGAAATAACACAAAATTCAATAAGTTATAGGTTTTTGATCAAGGTTGGTTGGTTTAAATCAGATGGCTTAAGCCAACTAAAAAAAGTTTTAACTCTTTGCCTCCTGAAATTCAGATAACAGTTTTTCACTTTTTTTTTGTGTAAAATTTATGAAAATTAGGTTAGTTAAACACATATTTGAGAAAAATTTAGTTTTATTTAAAAAAAAAACAGTATTTTTTGTATCGGCTACTACAGATGCCGTCAGTGTCTTGGGTAATTCACATGATGCATAGCTTTTGTTTAGGGAAAAATAGAGACTGGCATCTGATGATGCCGTCAGGAGGCAAAGGGTTAAACCAATCAAAAAAACATAATTTTACAGTTTTTATTACAGTTTTTATTCGATTTTTGGCTTCTAGTTATAAATATTGCAAAATAAACAGCTCTACTTCTAGAAATTAATAAATTTACACAACTGAAAGGATGAGTTAATGTGTTTCTTTTTAGGAATCCAACTGAATCCAATGTCCAATATTCTAAATGTCCTGTAGTAAAATTTAATGACATTTTTGAGTTTAGACACTGCCACACTTCCTACCCATACTTCCTTCCTTACCCACAATACAAAAAAAGCAGGAACTGTTAACAGTGTAATAATTCGCTCTGCTTCAATTAATTCATTTCATTTATTTTTCTTTTGCAGAACAATGATCATTCGGAAGGATCTCATTAGTCATAGCCTATGGCCTTTCTTCAGGTAAATGCAACGCTAAATATTATGTTGTGTAATTATTGCCTAGTAAATGGAGCACTGGTTATCTATCATACCGGTATGCACAAGCAGTCGTCAAGAGTCTCGACGCCTGCATAGTCATGGCCAAAAACTTTGGCGGGGATCCAAATTTTGGCTTTTACAAATTTTGTCTCTTTAATTTCATGCTGGTGATTCAGAATGTTTCTGAACTATGCTGGAGATTGACCACATGCACATCTGAGATATAATAATTATTACTGCCATTATCCACGGCTGCTCAGCCGGCAGTTGAGTTCTCTTGAACTCGTGGGATCATTCGAGTTGCAACCACTATTCAAAAAATAGTCCCACAATCCTCCACTACTTCGAAGTTCGGCTCCCCGAGTTTCGCCTCTCGGTTCGCCTCGGCCTGCCGAGTTCCCGAGTTCGGGTGGGCAGAACTGTGGGCTGTACTCGGTAGTACGCTCTTTTGTAGCAGCCCCACAGGGAGGCGGATGCCAATTTTTTCCCAATTGCACTTATTGCTTATTATTACTGTTAATACAACGCTTTGTTTTTCCGAGGCATAAAAAGTTCTTTATCACACGAAAGTTCTTTATTACACATCTATCGAATTGTAAAAAAACATTCCAAGGAGAGTGGCTCTTGTGCGGAAAAGAAGGTTTTCGGATGTCCCAGAGTGTCCAGCGAGTGGCAGGACAGACTCCTGTTGAGGTGTCAAATACGAAATCATGTTGCCACCAGTACCGAGCTTGCTCGAGATTAGAGCAGGCTGGTGTAGAAGCATTTGCACGAGCAGTGAGGCGACGAGTTTGAAACAAAGGTCTGGTGTCAAGAAGGGAAGCAAAGAAACACAAAGGGGGCCTCGTCAGAGGAAATAACTTTGCCCCAGTTTCGGCTAGCCAGTTTTTATACTTCTGACGGAATTTTAGTCTGTCTTTGATGTTTTGCTTAGAAAGAAGTGGCTTCTTAACTGCCCTTCTTGACACCAGACCCGACCTTTGTTCCAAACTCACTGCTCGTGTAAATGCTTTAACACCAGTTTGCTTCCAATCTCGAGCAAGCTCAGCGTACTGGCAACACGATTTCGCATCTGACTCCTCAACAGGCGTCGGTCCTGCCACTCGCTGGACACTCTGCGACGTACGAAAGCCTTCATTTCTGCATAAAAGCCAGTCTCCTTGAAGTATTTTTTTTTTTCGATAGATGTATGATGAAGAACTTTCGTGTGATAAAATACTTTATTATGCCTTAGAGGTGCTTGCGGTCACACTCCAACATAGTTCAAAAACAATGTGAATCACCAACATGAAATCATAGTAATAGAGAGTTTGCAAAACAAAAAATTTGCATCAATACCAAAAGTTTTGGAACTTCTAGGCGCAGTGATCCTAATTTCCTATATAAATTAGCTCCTGCCTCAGTTCAGCTTCTAGGTATAGCCGCTTCAATGTTATTTCTAAAAAGAAAATTAAAAAGGCATAACAAGTATACTAAGTTATAAAGGGGACCATGCGCACAGAAAATTTTTGACCATTCAAAAAACAAGAAAGGATAGAGAAAAAGAACTCCAAAATACTGTCCGTATGAGACGAAGAGAAAGAGCAAAGTGGACTTGTATAATGGGCTGTTACCGGTCTGAGTAGCGCTCAATGCTCAAGTGTAAACATATCTAGATTTAAACACGACGACAGCTTGACATATTTAACAACAACTCACATGGTGTACACCTAACAGACGCACAAAAACAAAGAACGTCGTGGGACTGCCATGGTAGGCGCGCCTCTATATTGCTATAATTTTTCCGGCATCTGTCTTTATTGCAGACGGCTGCGGGCTGCACTACGGGTGCCCAGTGATAGTCATGATGGTCGTCAAGTCATGATGGTGGTCATAATTTTTAAAGGCATCTGGCCAGAGTGGGCAGCATCTGTCATGGGAGGCACGATCCATGATTTAACATTCCAGCAATAAAACATTTTCGGTAAGCTTACCACACCTTGATACTTTGATGATTCTTCGGACGGACACCACGTGACGTTATTCACGACTCCTATATTGTGTAGAGATGATGCTGCAGTCTGTGACCAGCTGGATGGCTAGTAGCGAGTTATCCCCACATTGCACGAAGCCGCTTACAGCTGGTGTCTGTGACACTTTTGGTAATTATAGGCCCAGTAACTTCTTAAATCTCGCAGTTTCAGTACAGGTGTCACCTCGAATGTGACGTGGAATTTTGTTGAACAACCTAGCACTCCGGACCGTGACACTATTAGAATACTTCTTGGCTATTGCATCACCGCCATTTTTGATCGAAATTCGCACTGCGGCCAATACGGTCTGAGTATCTGGCGAGTATCCACCCATTGACATTGACAGTAATTCTGTCTAGAATTTCCCAAACATATATAATCGCAAAGCGCTCGAATCTCCTTTGAATTGAGGACATTTGAAGGTGAGCAAGTCTTTCGTGACAGCTATTTTCTTGCATGCCCGGAATTCTAGCAGTGAACGATCTCTGGATAGCCTCGAGGCACTCTAGGTCTTACGTTTCCTCGGTATCCAAAGGGGTGAACAGTATTCCATCCAAGGCACTACAAGTTGTTTCCATGAGGTGAGCATTGCGTGTGCCTCTCGTGAAAAGACAGAGACAAAACTCCTGACTTGTTGTCACTTAGCATGCAAAAAATGCCCCGATGGATGATCAAGAAACTTTCAGCAGCTGGAATGCATTGGTGGAGGCCTATATTGCTACGACAAGAGTGGCACTCCAGTTATTGCTTGACATCTAAAACTGTCAGGTGCATAGTATTCAAAGGTAATTCGGAAGTAACAGCAGCTCTAATAAAAATTGACTAACCTAATGAATTTATGTTCACAAAATAGCATAAAGTATAAGCGCTTTATGTCAGAAACGGCTTGATCTTAACACAAAAAAACTAAGAGCAACCAGTAAGTGAAAAATTAAATACAGTAACATGGTTTAAAAAAAAATATTCCCCGCTATAGGTAAGACAGAGTTAGCAAGTCCCGTAAAGAAAAAAAAGTAAAACTTACATTTTGCCATGCGGGTGGAAGTATTTAATTTGCAATATTATTATATGCTAGAGAGCACACTGAGAGCGCATACCTCCGCCAAGCAAGGTAACAGTAACGAATAATTCAAATTGGTTCTGAAACCATGATTTTGTTTGTATCAAAACCAAAATTAAATAATTCATGCCTTTCAAAAGCATTAACAGTTCCTGCAATTTTCGGGAAGATCCGTTCATAACTTTTTTGAATTAGGCTGCTGACAAACATTATGACAAACGTAAGTCAACACACAAATGGTCCAACCGATCATCACCAAAACTTAATCATTTATGTCGTTTAGCATTACTAACAAGTCTTGTAAGTTTCATAAAGATCCATCTATAACTTTTTGAGTTATTGTGCTAACAAGCATAAAATCAAACACAGAGACAAAGACACGAACAAACCAACAGATCATTACAAAACTTGGGTCATTTACTCTTCGTATTATACCTAAACAACTGATGTAAATTTCATGAGTTATAGCACCAAGGAAAAACAGGCAGACAAACAAAGAGATGAACGGATTTTCACCGAAAGTTAACCGTCTGTTACTGGTAACATGATTACCAATCCTTGTAAATTTCGTTAAGATCCGTTGATAACTTTTTGAGTAATCTTGGTGACAGACAAATAAACAGACAAACACGACAAAAATATATCCTTCTTAGCGGAGGTGCTTAATATCATCTATACTCAATTACGTGAGCAAGTCACTTACAAAAAAAGTGAAACATGTAACGGCTCATCATCACAGTTGGATCAATGCCAAAATACGATTACGCCTTGTTCGTGAAACTAAACGCAAAGAATAAGGTGGAAGTGTTCAATTAATGTAGGAAGCATTAACTTAACTTACGCCTTTGTAGGGAATAAGAACGAGAGACGAGGTATCCAAAGAATATAGGAAGCGTTCGTCGCTTTGGGCATTAGCTCGCAAAACATAATGGGTGAATACTGGCGAAGCGTTCTATAAAATTGCTGGAAGAGATGGTAACTCTACGGCTCAACTTCCAAAACAAAATACAGGGAATAAAAGTGAAAATGTTCAATAAACGCAGGAAGTGTTGGTAACTTCATGTTTTCTCCTGCCAAACAAACTACAGAAAATAACAGTAAAGTGCTCAATAAACGTAAGAAGCGCTCGTACTGTTCAGACTCTTCTTGCAAGATATAAATGCAGGTAATACCAGTGAAATGCTCAATAAATGCAGGAAGCGTTGGTAACTTTACGTCTCTTCTTGCAAAAAAAAAAAAAAAATTGCAGGAAGCGTTGGTAACCTTGCGTCTCTTTTGACAAAATAAAATGCAGGGAATACCAGTGAAATGCTCAATAAATGCAGGAAGTGTTGGAAACTTTACGTCTCTTCTTGCGAAACAAATCGCAGGAAGCGTTGGTAACTTTGTGTGCCTTCGACGAAATAAAATGCAGGGAATACCAGTGAAATGTTCAATAAATGCAGGAAGCGTTGGCAAGGAATTGCAGCAGTCCTAAACCAACACGGCGCGGTGAGCCGTCGTCAGCAAGTATTGCGCCCCGTCGGCGAGCACGAACTGCCTTTATCAAATAAGGCCGAACGCAGACCAGGAATGACAGCAATTCCAGGAGCCCGATCCAATCAAATGCTGCAACTGCTGCTCAAAATATAGTAATTTGTGCTAATCAGCCGCCCTGACTGCCTGTGCCGACGCTGTTCCCCTAACATCAGCTTTGGTTCTGCGTTGGGCTTCCTTTCAAATGAAATTATCGAATGAAAGCTGGGCCTGGACTGGTGATCGGGCACTGAGGGAATTCTAACCCAGCATTCCGCTGAAACGTGTGAATTGGGAAATGTGAGAATAACATGAATTGCCGTCCACGTGCATTTCGACCAGATGTCTCAGCCACGTGATAAACCTACAAGGGCACTGTGGCGAAGCATGTAGTTAGCCTATTGGTACACCCACCAATCAATATATTCAAGTAAAATAGCACATGTTTCCCACGAATTTGTCGTAATCCATTATTGTGTGCTAAGCCTTTTCTGGATACAATTCACAGTTCTGTTCTAGCGAAAAATAAACGTTTACTTGACCCGTTAACAGGATTTGATTAAATAGCTAGAAGCCACCATACTTTCATCACTCCTCTTAACAGAGAAAGCTGTTTTACGAATCAAAAAGAGAAAGTACAGTCAGTATATATTATGAAGCTTATCAAGATAACGTGCTATGGTTCCAGCAAAATACTTGAAACTTTGGTTTCTGACGTTACAAAGTTTCTTCTCATCAGGTCACTGGATATATCTCATTTCGTTCATAACAATACTAGAATTTGTTTTTATCATACAAGTTTGAAGAAGAACTCCGAGCATGCAGTACTTTACGCACAATGTGTTCTGTAAAACTTTCAAGTTCTCATCAGAAATCGCCCCTGAAACACTCTCTTGCAATTTGCACCGTAAGAGTGCGGTGACGACTTCAGAAACTGGCCAAATATTCTCAACAAAAGCAGACACAATTTTACGCAGCCTGACAGTGAGTTCTTCATGAGTAGAGTTATTAACAAAGAGGTACTTATGTCATCGACAGAAATACTGCATCTCTACAAAGCACAAGCAATAAAATGAATAAAGAGCTACAACAGAAATTCAAAATTAGTACCTATGCGATACAACATTTGTAAAATCCGTGTGAATGCACGATGACATCAACAAAGAAAGCATTATATGAAGCACCACCGGTGCTTCTGATAGTGTCATACGCTACAAGATCTTTCGTTTGTCTTTAACATCCGTTGCATAACTTCTGTCAATCTTGGTGCGTAATGATACCCTTATACACTGACATGATGCATGACAAATGGAGGTCATATTAACGTCTATAAAATACATTAAAATCTTTGGTGAACCTGATCAAGCTACGGTACTTGCCCAATTAACCCTTCGTCGACATTCGTAGCCTCCAAAGGCATGCAACAACATCGGTCGTGCGTGTGTCTTGGAGAGCAGCAGCGGCAACTTACCATGCAGCCAGCACATCAGTCTTAGTGCTTATTACCTTAGAGGCTGATATGATAGCAAGTATTCTCCCGAGGCTGACCAATAAACTTGCTACCTGAGGTAATCTTCTCCTCGAGTGACAAGCTACGCCTCAATAAGATCGTTGGGCCTGAGTCTGACAGCGGCAGGGCCTGCAACGAAGCCACACAACTGGTCTCCTTTAATAAATTACACTTGTACCGAGACAAGATAAATCTCGA